>CAXITT010001326.1:4269-74392 GCA_964033795.1 Lymnaea stagnalis | reverse complement strand
TAGATAGATAGATAGATAGATAGATAGATAGATAGATAGATAGATAGATAGATAGATAGATAGATAGATAGATAGATAGATAGATAGATAGATAGATAGATAGATAGATAGATAAATGTAAGTAGTTATAATATGTTAAGATTTTGAATTTGTGGCCCATTCCATTTCAAACAATGTGGGTAAAGCCAATGTGCCTGCGATTGTACGCTAGCAATGAGGTTTGTTGACAGGCATTCTGACCTTGTGTTTAAGCCTTGTACGCTAGCAATGAGGTTTGTTGACAGGCATTCTGACCTTGTGTTTAAGCCTTGTACGCTAGCAATGAGGTTTGTTGACAGGCATTCTGACCTTGTGTTTAATCCTTGTCCGCTAGTATTAGGTTCGTTGACAAGCATTCTGACCTTGTGTTTAAGCAAATTACCTTGTCGTAGAGCCATTTACTATCTTGTTGGGATGGCGCCAACAGTTTGTTTTATTTCGTGGTTCCAAACTTGAATGACAAGCAGCTCAGTTTTAACATATAATTAGATAAAATGTAGACATACAATGATTTTGTTTGTAATTAAGAAGTTTATGATCAGTGTAAATCATTTAAATGATATGATTAAAAATATAATCTAAAGCAGACTGAAAGTCTTCCGTTAGCAACTGATTGATTGCTTTGGGGTATTTCTATTCTCATAAATCATTTAATCGATATTTGAATTAAAGTATATTTAAATAAAATGAGATTATTATCCATGGCAAAATGATTTTTAATATAAGGAGATCAAAACAATTCAGCTTCAACACAGTTTTCAAGATGAGTTGTGGCTTTTAAATAAAAATATACATATATCAAGTGTAATTGTATCTATAAGATGACCAAAGAAAAAAAAATGTATGTAAGAAAAGTTATGATATACTTAAAAAAGGGGGCATACATTATTTAGCCCTATTTTGATTAGTCATTAAAGAGAGAACATGTGAACTACATCATAGCCAACTAAATAATTATTAATGGTGAAATCATGTCTATATTTCTTATTTGTAACATAACATGAATCAATTGTTCTAACTAACTTCTTTGTCTTAGGATTTGAATTCAGCATGGAGAGAAGAAACTTTTCCCTTAGAGGTAAATCCTATTGTGGACTTCTTCGCTGTCAAGTGGACAACGTGACAGAAGATAACGTCTCCACCCTCATCAAAATAGACATTTATTATCTAAATAACAGGACTCTACTTTCTACAATGTTATCTAAAGACTCAGAAATCCAATCTCACACAGGAAACACGGTTACCATCACTGGATCAATGTCAGAGCATCATGGAGAACTTCGATTGTACTTTACTGAAAGAGTCGACTGTCTGGAAGCTAGTTGTATATGCAGAATTAACTTTTTTCATGTAAATGGTCAAAAGGATTTCTCAGAAAGGGCAATTGTGTCTACTTCTCATGAAAGAATGGAAAAGATTTGTATATGAAATCACAAATTTCTTTTCAGCAAACGATCTCCGACCAGAGTGGTCTGTTTCTAAAGAATTTAATCTGACCAAATGATCTTCTGAGGGAAAGAATGGCTTTCAGTTTTAGAACGGGAAATTCCGATCCAGTTACTGCAGACAAACATTCAGAAATGTCGTTAAACAGTTTGATAGACACACAAGCAAAACAAGAAACTGATATCAACCAAAAGTTGACTGGTTTAGAGTAAAGGCTGGTTTCCATGTTTAATATATCTATGACGGAAATGTTCATCAACATTTAAAACATGATTGAGAATGAGAAAAACATGAACAGATCGGCCATTGAAATGCAATATATAAAGAGAACATTGTACAATGGAGTAATGACTCACTGTGTTCAAGACTTGAAGCCAAACTGAATGAAATGATGAATAAAGTAGAAGTCTGTGTTTCCAGGAAAGAATTGACTGAAGACAACGATGGCAATGTTAACATGTCACAACTAGAGCGCTCATTAGATTCCATTTCTCAAAAGCTTGATGATTTGTGGACGAGTCAAAAGATGCCAGGGGAAATTCTTTATAATCTTTCCAGCACACTCGCGCCCCCCAAAACTACAAGAAAAACCAGTAAGTGGGATACCTAAATAATTAATGATGTGTATAAACCATAATCATTAATTATAAAATGACATGTGGTAATATAAAGTTTTGCTTATTTTAATTTATATATCTTGTAATAATTGTATCCACTTATTTCATCTGGGCTGACCTCGCTGTACATTAAAGAAAAAATACATTAGCAATAGAGGCATACTTGTGACATTAAAATAAAATACACTTATTAATAAAAACAGCTAAATATAAACAAAAGAAAGACACATGTATTTTCACCCCACACACTCCAGACCATTATCATGCCAAGCCATGGACGGCAGCCATCAGCATCGTTTGTATGTCAGAGGTGGGGAATCAGTCAGGGTAGTAGAGTTTCAAGAGATGCGTTTTGAGTTCAGGTTTGAAAGCCTGTGTGGTTGAAATATTTCGGATGTGTAGTGGCAGAGAATTATCACCCTGTTAATATTGTTATATACTTTATTTGATCTGCAAATATGATCCATCTTTTATTACTTTTTATCCAATTGGTTCATCTGCGCTATCTGCACTTATTATTTTCTATTAAATTATTGTATCCAAGTGTTTAATTCGCACTTACATTTCTCTCTGTCATTATGTTATCATTTTATTTGATCTGCACTAACTGTTCCCTCTGTCATTATTGTATCCATTTATTTACTCTTATCGTTACCTCTGGTCTTTTCCCTGGTCAGCTCAAATGTGAAAGAGGAATGAACTGTTCACTGAGTCCCAGAGTGGTGACGACAACTTACAATACAAAAGTTTTGTGTGATACAAAAACTGACAACGGCGGATGGATTATTATACAGGTAAGATACATGAGTTATTGTACGGGAAAGGTACAAGCTGTGACGTTAATGTATTGTTACTGCTGGTCGGAGCAAGGACTTTAGCCGCCATGTTCAACACACAAAAATCCCCCCCTCCCCCAAAGCAAAGAAATCCTCTGTATTCGCTGCAGTATGAAAATGCATGATATAAAATACTCTTTTTCTATGTAGGCCGCATCATTTCGTTCCTCTTTCTTCGCCACTTGTATTTATTTAAAATATTTCTTTATAGACATTATTTTACATTAATCACATTTTAGCCTGTCATTATAAACAGTCCAAAAAGGATGAATGTTGACAATAATTGCTTGATTTTGTTTTCAAATTTCAATTTATTTATTCCAAATTATCTTTTTTTTTCATGTCTACACAGTTTATCTTTTTTACTGTCAATAAAAGTCAATTTAATGAACTAATTAAACATTATTATTATAATACATTCTAGGAAACAAACGAACATAAGGTTTGGTTTGTTTTTCTTTATTATAAAGAAGAGTATGGATTATCCGTAAAACACATTGTTTGATATTAAGAATTTTAAGTCAAAAGATTGTTATTCAAAGGTAGATTACATGTTACGAATTGACATGAAGTGTGACATGGTTAATACACATGCCATCTACAGTTACTTTAAAGTTGAGGACGAGACCCAGCTGTACACTCTACGTCTTGGTGCGTACTCTGGAAATGCCACTGGAAATTTTCAGCTACAATAAGGATCAGACATTTACGACATTGGACAGGGACAATGACAAGCATCCTGCAATTAATTGTGCAAACTTTGCATCTCTCAATTCAGGCTGGTGGTACAAGGATTCTAGTCATATAAATCTAAACGGTGTGTGGGGGAGTAGTTCACAGGATTTTGTATTTTGGGGTCACACGAAGAAGTGTTCATTTGTGGAAATGAAAATTCGAAAGAAGTAATCATCGACTTTTCATCAAGTTAGTGAAACTTGTTTTGTTTCATTTTTGGTGAATCTGTGTTGACTTTTGATAATTACAAAAATAAATAAATAAAAATAAAAAAATAAACCAAAAAAACAATAAGATTTGAGAATTAACAGAATTAGAATTTACATATTTCTGTTTCTTGTAAAAATGTTCAATAACAATGTTTCGTTACAATGTAAACAACAATGTTCAATAACAGTAAACAATAACATTATACAATAAAAGTATACAATAACAGTATACAATAACAGTAAACAATAACAGTATACAATAACACTAAACAATAACATTATACAATAACAGTATACAATAACAGTATACATTAACAGTATACAATAACAGTATTCAATAACACTATACAATAACAGTAAACAATAACAGTATACAATAACAGTATACAATAACAGTAAACAATAACGATGTTCTATAATAATTTTCAAAAACAATTTTCAAAAACCATATACAATAACACTTTACAATAAAAATGTACAATAACAATGTGTAATAACAATTTTCAAAAACTATTTTCAAGAGACCATGTTTAAGAACTTTTTTTAATGTCAATGTTAAATAGCAATATACAATAACCATGTAACATAGCAATTTGTTATAAAAATGTACCATGATAATATAAAATAACAATATAATATAAAAATATACCACACAAATGTTCAAAACAATAAATAGTATTAATATACTATAACAATGTGCAATACTGATAAAGAATCAAATTATACAATACTCAATATTAATATACAATTAAAAAAAATGAAATAATATACAAAACATTATTCACATACAATGTTTGATAACACTATACAAAAACATGGTGTAAATTAGCCGTGTTTAATAACAATGAACAAACTATCGAAGTGTGAGTCAAGGTTTGACAAATAGTCAGCATGTATGCAACAACAAAGATCACATCATTTGTTCACATGTAGGCCAAATATGAGATTTAACTATTAATAAAATTGTATATATTTTAATGCTGTGTTTTTTAGTTTTTCGTTTAAAACAAATAATTTATTAGATTTTTCAAAAACGTCAAACGGCAGTATTAATTGATTCATTGCAGTCATTGTACTTTAGGCTAAATAAGTGTGTTTTGAGTTGTAGTTATTTACTTGGTTAACTTTTGGATACATAATTGTAAAATTGTTTTAACAAAAATAAAATGTAAGACATTTTTTTCCCGAAAAATATTGACCGACAACCATAAATATTGTGTCCAAGGAAAGCTAAAAATTTAAAAGCTAATTCAATTTTCCAGTAGCCATATTGCTCTCTTCTGTAATTACAGTTAACCTCAATGACCTCTGACCTTTTGGAGATGACTGATATGTTTTGTGCCCCTGCATAATATAGGGGAAATAATGACACGTATTTAAAGCCATCGGTTTGAAACGTTGTAGTGTCCCTAACATTTTTTAAGACCTTTGATAAAACTGAGGTGCCTTATGTTTTTATTTCGATTTTGATATCAAGGGGAACAAAAATGAGTTCTCCACGAAAGATTTAAAAAGAACTTATAATAAAACTTATGCATTGACCAACTTTGTTTTCTAATGTTTTGTAATTGCTTTTTTTTCTGTTTCATTATATTACATATGATTTATTTCTGGCCTTGTTTTTTAAATATAGGTCTAGGGTAAGGATCGATAGTTGTCAGACGAAGTTAGGGGTGTGTGGAGGTGGAACAATTTTCACCAGGCAGGACTTCTTGAAGTCAGCAATTTCGATCTACTGTTAATTTGATTGATTGATTGATTGGATATTTATATACCACTGGTATCCATGCTACTTCAAGTGTTTGCATGCATTCCTTAATTATGTTTTGAGTTACACATCATTTCATATTACATTTAAACTAAAAATATTAGCTTCTTTTGTGTAGGACTGTAAATTCCAAACTGTGTCGCACAGAGTTTTATATCTCGCCTGGAGTGTGTTTATGTGTCTTGCGATAAATAGCATTTCTAACATGTCACCCTTTTTTAATTAAAAAACTATTGACTCAAGGCTATCAAACTGAGACGAATGAATGACATCATTGAAAGTGTTGATGAATGTATTATTTTAGTTAATGATTGAAAGTATTTGAAATATACTCCTAATGAAATTAAAACACGATTTAATGAAATAATACAACAAGCGATAATAACATAATCTCAATAATCACTGTATCCACTAATCAAGAACCACTATCACCATTAGAGAGACAAAAATACGATTGCAGTTATGTCACCAATATATTTCCGATAATACATTTGAAAACGAGGCAAAAGTTTTGTTACATGTTTAGTGAATATTTTAAAATGTAAAATTACTTATATTCAAATATTTTTAAAATTGTATACTTTGTTGTAAACTTATGATTTCATAATATTTAGAGAAAAATAAAATGCAGTTTAAGGCAGAAGACACATGAACACCAGTATTAGTGGGAATGGTGAACTTTTTTCATAGATGCCAAAAAAGTAGTGATTAGCAGCCATCTCTTGATTGAGATTAGATTTCACTAACATCAACATAGACCTGAGATTATCCTTGGAAATAATTTGTTCTCAAATTGTTCTTCACGTATTTCGTTCATGAAAATGTTTATTCACAAAGGCATGTTGTTCAGTTGTTCCAAAAAATTAAAAGGTACCTTGATGCAAGTATTGTTGTTTGTTTTTTTAAATTATTAAAGTCTTCCTTGGGTGAAAACTAGATCAAAACACACTGATCCTTCTTTTAACTTGTCCCTTAGGAGGTCATTTACTTGCAACTCAATGACCTCCAAGTGTATTTCATCTGGGAGACTGGCCACATCTGTTTCAAATGGGTTTTGATAAAAAGTCTCCCTTCTTCTGCATTTAAATCCAAGTCAGAAAACCACTGCTGACACTGCAGCTGGAGGTCTTTGATGATATCGCATTCAAATGACGTGGGGAATTCCGCTGTTGTTTCAGTCATGAAGACTGCTAAAAGTGCATCAAGTTGTTGGCCTATAGCAGTATAAGGTCTAAGATGAACATCTTTATTGGTAACAGTTTTTTTTTTTTTTTAAATTTTGGAAGTAAAGACAATTTTTAAAAAATAAACCCTGATAAAGGCCTTCATATTTCCGACATCGCCAGGTTAAATCAATATGGTGACATCAACCATGTGGATGTAACAGTTTTTTTTTTTTTTTAAATTTTGGAAGTAAAGACAATTTTTAAAAAATAAACCCTGATAAAGGCCTTCATATTTCCGACATCGCCAGGTTAAATCAATATGGTGACATCAACCATGTGGACTACTCTAAAAACAAATAATTTTGTTAGGGCCACCTAAAAATGCTCTAAAAGGCACGAGATACACACCGCTGTGTTGGTGAAAACACCGAGTACAAGTTCTAGGCACACAGTGAATTATTAACTAAAACACAAAATACTAGTCCAAGTCACAGTGTGGGTTGTTCTTTAAAAACACCTAGTGCTTTTGTAAGGCACACATTGATTTGAGTACAAGTGTCGCTGTTGAAGACTTTAAAGCGAGTGGAGGGCTGTTTGACTAATTTTGCTTAGAAATTGAATATATAGTGTTGCAAGACATGGAGACGCTGTTATTTCCGATATTTAGCAGTGTGCACGAATATAATAATATCATTTAAAATAAAATCTACGTTTAGCAATATTTGACTAATTTTGCTTAGAAATTGAATATATAGTGTTGCAAGACATGGAGACGCTGTTATTTCCGATATTTAGCAGTGTGCACGAATATAATAATATCATTTAAAATAAAATCTACGTTTAGCAATACTAATCTTCATTTTCAATTACAGAAAAAAAAGGTGCATTTTTTTAATTTAAAGATTTTTCAAAACATGGGAATTAATCATTTCAGTTAATCGATAATCTTAATCGAACTAAAAAAAACAAAACAACATTTATATAATAAAAAAAATAGTCTAACCCAGGGGGTCTCAAACTCAAATATACTGGGGGCCGTAGGAGGCAGAGTCTGACTGAGACTAGGCCTAATCAAGTATTCCGCAAAAAAATGATTACAAAGTCAATTTAGTACAACTGTTACAATCAGATGAACATTTAACAAATCATTACTGCTTCTCAAAAACTCAGCTGCACTTTTTTCCTCCTACTCGTTGTTTGCAAGAGATCTGGCAGCGCGTCTTCTTACACATCTGCGCAACACTTGGCTTTAGTAAATAGCAACTAAGACACTTAGTATATCTTGAAGATAGGTGTTAAATATTGCCCCATTGTTAAAACTTTGATTACGAATAATAGTCGATGTTAATATTTGTATAAACAAAGGTCCCTTCTTATACGTTAGATTAGTAATGCCACTACGGCTATTTCTAGGGTATGATTATATTGCAATTAAATCCTCTAAACTAATCTCACTCCACATTCACTCTGACGTTCAATGACACTCTCACGTCTATGAATACGATCACTATAGTAGGGCTATGTCTAGTGTATGATTATATTGCTAATTAAATCCTCTAAACTAATCTCACTCCACATTCACTGTGACGTACAATGACACTCTCACGTCTATGAATACGATCACTATACTAGGGCTATGTCTAGGGTATGATTATATTGCTAATTAAATCCTCTAAACTAATCTCACTCCACATTCACTCTGACGTTCCATGACACTCTCAGGTCTATGAAAACGATCACTATACTAGGTCTATGTCTAGGGTATGATTATATTGCTAATTAAATCCTCTAAACTAATCTCACTCCACATTCACTCTGACGTTCCATGACACTCTCAGGTCTATGAAAACGATCACTATACTAGGTCTATGTCTAGGGTATGATTATATTGCTAATTAAATCCTCTAAACTAATCTCACTCCACATTCACTCTGACGTACAATGACACTCTCATGTCTATGAATACGATCACTATACTAGGGCTATGTCTAGGGTATGATTATATTGCTAATTAAATCCTCTAAACTAATCTCACTCCACATTGACTCTGACGTTCAATGACACTCTCATGTCTATGAATACGATCACTATACTAGGGCTATGTCTAGGGTATGATTATATTGCTCATTAAATCCTCTAAACTAATCTCACTCCACATTCACTCTGACGTTCAATGACACTCTCACGTCTATGAATACGATCACTATACTAGGGCTATGTCTAGGGTATGATTATATTGCTAATTAAATCCTCTAAACTAATCTCACTCCACATTCACTCTGACGTACAATGACACTCTCATGTCTATGAATACGATCACTATACTAGGGCTATATCTAGGGTATGATTATATTGCTAATTAAATCCTCTAAACTAATCTCACTCCACATTCACTCTGACATTCAATGACACTCTCATGTCTATGAATACGATCACTATACTAGGGCTATGTCTAGGGTATGATTATATTGCTAATTAAATCCTCTAAACTAATCTCACTCCACATTCAATCTGACGTTCAATGACACTCTAATGTCTATGAATACGATCACTATACTAAGATAACAAGGGGGGTCTAGCCCACAAAAGAAATATTTACTTATCACAAAAGAACTATCAACATACACATTACATATACTATACACATATACAGGATAACAATATTTACTGCTCAATATTATTAAATACCATGCTCCAACTGGCGATCTTGTCCTAGAGCAGCGGTTCTTAACCTGTGGGTCGCGACCCATTCGGGGGTCGCAGGACCCTTTTCCAGGGGTCGCCTAAGACCATCTGAAAACACTTAGCCTTACAGCTTTAAAGTAGCAACGAACATAGTTGTATGGCTGGGGGTCGCCACGACACGAGAAACTGTATTAAAGGGTCGCAGCACTAGGAAGGTTAAGAACCACAGTCCTAGATGCAAGCCCCACTCGCACACACACTCTGCAGCCCTCTCCTCGGGTCACAGCGCACTGCCAGGAGGTAGGTGTCGACCTTGACACTTTACAGGGGGTTACACACACACAGTACGCGCTACAGACTTGTTGGATTTTTCTTCCCTCAATGATCACTGTGACGCAACAGGTCTCTGGTCGAGTCGCTGATATTCTTGTTGTAGTAGTAGGCCTAACCTACACTTAGTTCTTTTAATTGGAGGTCAACGTTGTTCTGCCCCTAACTAACTGAACTGTACTATAGCTCAACTGTTAATTACTTTATTTTACTTACTGAAATATTACTTACTAGTTCAACTATCAATTAATGATCCAAATATTACTTTCTCTACTATTACTCTCTGCCCAAATGTTACTTACTGGCTAGAAATAAGAATAACAAATACAATGCATAAGACACAGGTAAACAATTAAAATCACATCACATTATTAATAATCTATCATACTCTAACAATAGCTATATTTCTCGATAAAACTACAACTATAATTCTACATACCCGTACACATGAATAGGAAAATTAACCATACTAACATTACACAATCATGATAAACACACTGCATCAACTAATTATGCAAGCCAGGCTCTACTGAAAGACTTCAGGTGAAAGAGGCCCATACATGATTAAGGGATGCCTTTTTTATTGATTACAGGGACACTGTCCTGCATAGCTAACATGCGTCCACGTTGGTACTCAAGCGTCGCTTGGTGTCCGGAATTCTCATGACTAATGCGTCTCTTGGGATGCTTGACCAGAATGAGTGCATTGTTTAACTTGTGTCACTGTCAAGGTTATTCGGTTAATTTCCATTGTTATTTGAGTCATTATTTATTATTTTAAGGCCCAGCCTAATTGGGTCATATCATGTGGGGTAGCGAGGGAGAGAGACTGTGAGTCAGCGGGTCTCACAAAGTTGAGGACCCACGGGTCTCAACAATTGGTATCAATAAGTTTGGCCCTCAAATTTGACTTATTAAGTTCATATTGCAAAATAGCATTTCACACATATATGTGCTCCCAAAAAAGGCACATGATTATCATGAACAGCCTGGAAATCTCAAGGAAGGTGGAGATCAATGCTCTTTTAAATTCACGATGCTTGTTCTTTTTTTTCCATAATTTATTTCCCTGTACTAAGAGTTGCACTGAAGATCAATTAGCTCCATTTGAAGAGCAATTACGGGGAACCGTTGCATATTCCAAATTGAAGTAGAAATGTCAGCAAAAACTGAAAAGGCAATCAGTTACAATACATGTAATCAAACTCTACCTGTAGCTTTGCAATGACATCAGTATACTTATTACTGCAGGGTGTGCCCGAGTCTTTGAGTACATGGCATGTTAAGAAATGTCATAGGTTCCTCTAAGATTCATCACCCCAATTTTTGTGCACATTTTCCTGACAATGTAATTGACAAGCTACCCCTGGTCGTGTAACTACTTCTTCTTGAGTACATTCACCTCCGGCGTAATGTTCACACGAAAATCCAAATCCATTATCCATTTGGGATCACTTAGTACAGGAAAAACCAACCAATCCTTTTCCATGAAGGCTTTCAAAGCTAAAACATGTTCAAACAGTAGGCAGTGGCAGGCAATATTTATGAATTATTGATGCCATTGAAATCAAAGAAAATGCCTCTTTGACTAACCCTATTTGAAAAGTGACCAAGCTGACAGCCTCGGAATTTACCTACTTGTAAACACATGTGGAATTTTTAATAGGAATTCTTTGATACTGTGTCAGATTGATTCGATTTACACAATTATGTTTCTGCGTTATGCTCTAACTGACTTTTAAAACTTTTCCCCCCAACCGGAATTGGCCATGTTTGTCTCATAAAATGCTATGCTATCAAAACTTGAGTCTGAGATCTTTAATGGTTTTTGCCATTAAAATCAACGTCCAAATCTATACAACTATAATAAAAAAAAATTAATTGGAGAGTTTTAACTAAAACTGTTGCAGAAGATTACATTATTATATGAGAATGGCTAAAAAGCGCTGGTGGTATTAACACTTAACTATACTGTCATGTAGCGGGCCGCAAAATATCGTCTTGAGAACCGCTAATGACCCGCTGTCCGCGAGTTTGAGACCCTGATATACGCGATGGACTCATAGTTCCGAATGATGGGCAAAAATACAAAAGACATCTTTACATTAACAACAAGCCGCATACGGGGATATTGTTGCATCACAAGACCCAACAAATAGCGGAAAACTCAAAGATTCTGTACAAACATGTGCATATTAGATAACACTTTCTAAGTTTACAATTCTTTACAACATCAATGTTTTCAAGTTTTATAATTCTATATTAAAGTATTTTCATTAATTATATATAAATGTTTTAAATGTCTCCATCTTAAATAGTAAAAAATGCACGTACTTAAATCCTTTTATATATATATATATATATATTTTTGGTTCCCTTTAAAAAATTATGTGTATGCTTGAAATAACAATAATAAATTCAAGCTCATTTGAAAATCAACTTATATTATATATCATTTGCAAGAAGAGTAAAATTTGAATTAAAAATGTAACATTCATTATTTATCAGATGTCATAAATAAGAAATTGTGCTTGAAATGTGTAAAATAATGTCATTATATCCGTCATGGTCATGAAGTCAGATGTAGTGTGTGTCTTCGGAATTCTTAACAAATTGGGAAAGGAGAGAGGGTTAATTGTTTTCATGTCATTGGCGAATGATCATTTGAGTCACTAGTGAATGGACTGTTGATTGTAAAAGGGGAGGGAATCTTGTGGACGGAGAGTATGTTCACGGAGAGTATGTTCACGGAGTGTATGCTCACGGAGAGTATGTTCACGGAGAGTATGTTCACGGAGAGTATGTTCACGGAGAGTATATTGAAGGAGAGTATGTTCACGGAGAGTATGTTCAAGGAGAGTATGTTCACGGAGAGTATGTAACGGAGATTATGTTCACTTATAGTATGTTCACGGAGAGTATGTTCACGGAGAGAATGTTCACGGAAAGTATGTTCACGGAGAGTATGTTACCGAGATTATGTTCACGGAGAGTATGTTCACGGACAGTATGTTGACGAAGAGTATGTTCACGGAGAGAATGTTACCGTGATTATGTTCACGGAGAGTATGTTCACGGAGAATATGTTCACGGAGAGTATGTTCACGGAGAGTATGTTCACGGAGAGAATGTTCACGGAGAGAATGTTCACGGAGAGTATGTTCACGGAGAGTATGTTCACGGAGATAATGTTCATGGATAATATGTTCACGGAGAGTATGTTCACGGAGGGTATGTTCACGGAGAGTATGTTCACAGAGAGTATGTTCAAGGAGAGTATGTTCACGGAGATTATGTTCACGGAGAGAATGTTCACGGAGAGAATGTTCACGGAGAGTATGTTCACGGAGAGTATGTTCACGGAGATAATGTTCATGGATAATATGTTCACGGAGAGTATGTTCACGGAGTGTATGTTCACGGAGAGTATGTTCACAGAGAGTATGTTCAAGGAGAGTATGTTCACGGAGAGTGTGTTCAAAGAGAGAATGTTCACGGAAAGTATGTTCACGGAGAGTATGTTACCGAGATTATGTTCACGAAGAGTATGTTCCCGGAGAGTATGTTCAAGGAGAGCATGTTCACGGAGAGTATGTTCACAGAGAGAATGTTCACGGAGAGAATTTTCACGGAGAGTATGTTCACGGATTGTATGTTCACGGATAGTATGTTCACGGAGAGTGTGTTCACAGAGAGTATGTTCACGGAGAGTATGTTCACGGATGGTATGTTCACGGAGAGTATGTTAACGGAGAGTATGTTCACGGAGAGTATGTTCACGGAGAGTATGTTCACTGAGAGTATGTTCACGGATAGTATGTTCAAGTAGAGTATGTTCACGTTTGCCAGTGAGAGAGAGACTTGGAGTATAGAGGTCCGGTTTGGATTGCTCTCAAATGAATTAACTGATATGAGATCTGATAGTGTATTATTAAAAGTGTGTGAATATTTTCTACTCGAGGATTCTGTATAACAGAGCAGTATAAAAATGTCTATGAAAACCTGTGGTCATTATCTTCTATAATGATGAACTGTGTAGTTACACTGGGCCTTAAGTTTATTTAGGAGAGAGAGAGAGAGAGAGGCCGTCATTGTGAAGTGTGGACTGGACCAGGCGAGTAATCTACATCATAGACAACGAAAGTGTTCTGGCATGCAACGAAAGTATTTGACATGAAGTCAGAGCTTTGATATGCCAAAGAATATTGGACAATATCTTTGTTACAAAACACATGTAACTATTTTAACATACATTCGTTCAATCATTGTTACCGCATAACACTTCTAGCAATTTTAATTCATTGTGCTTTGATAATATTGATTCGACATGAATGTAACTATTTTAACCTACACAATAAATGGTTCATTAGCAGTTCCAAGTTTGTGTTATTCCCTCTTTTTATATAGACAAATAAACAATGTTCACTGAATACATGACTTTTACCAATGTCAAGTTGTTTCTGATACTGCTTGGGGGTGAGGGGGGGGGGGAAGGGAAGAGTGAAAGAAAGAAATTTGAATAAAGTAAAGACAAAACCCTAAATGTCCTCCCCAAAGCACGGCGCTCAAGCCCGAAAGTCCTAAATGTCCTCCTCAAAGCACACCGCTCAAGCCCCAAAGTCCTAAATGTCCCCCTCAAAGCACGCCGCTCAAGCCCCAAAGGCCTAAATGTCCGCCCCAAAGACCTATGTCCTCCCAAAAGCACACAGCTCAAGCCCGAAAGTCCTAAATGTCCTCCTCAAAGCACACCGCTCAAGCCCCAAAGTCCTAAATGTCCCCCTCAAAGCACGCCGCTCAAGCCCCAAAGTCCTAAATGTCCTCCCCAAAACACACCGCTCAGCCCAAAAGTCCTAAATGTCCTCACTAAAGCACACCACTCAAGCCCCAAAGTCCTTAATGTCCTCCCCAAAGCACACCGCTCAAGCCCCAAAGTCCTAAATGTTCTCCCCAAAGCACGCCGCTCAAGCCCCAAAGTCCTAAATGTCCTCCCCAAAACACACCGCTCAAGCCCCAAAGCCCACATGTCCTCCCCAAAGCACGCCGCTCAAGCCCCAAAGCCCTAAATGTCCTCCCCAAAACATGCCCCTTAAGCCCGAAAGTCCTAAATGTCCTCCCCAAAGCACACAGCTTAAGCCCGAAAGTCCTAAATGTCCTCCCCAAAGCAAACCACTCAAGCCCCAAAGTCCTAAATGTCCTCCCCTAAGCACGCCGCTCAAGCCCCAAAGTCCTAAATGTCGTCCCCAAAGCACGCCGCTCAAGCCCAAAAGTCCTAAATGTCCTCCCCAAAGCACGCCGCTCAAGCCCCGAAGTTCTAAATGTCCTCCCCAAAGCACACCGCTCAAGCCAAAAAGTCCTAAATGTCCTCCCCAAAGCACGCCGCTCAAGCCCCGAAGTCCTCAACTATTTGTTCCAGCTTGGACAGCCGTCGTCGGTATTTTTTTTTCGAACTACTCATCTGGACAGTGTCCAATGCAATCCGGCCAGTCGTGGGTGCCGTTCTCACAACACGGACGATCAAATTTGACGAGGGGTCTGGGTGTGTGTATTTAAACCCTAAAATCTCCACTTACCTATTGAAAAGAAGAGACGAATGGTCTCTCAAGAGTTGTTTTTTTTTCTCTATTTTTAGTCTTTAACTCTCAAATATTAAATTCCTCAATTCTCTCTAACGTGTTAATTTCACCTAAGCCAGTAGACTCGACCAGATTCTTACTTGACTTTGTTTGGAAATGTACTGGCTCAAGTTGATATGTTTTTTTTTTTTTTTCAATTGTTTCATAACCGTTGAATATAGTTTAAATAAAAATAATTATGTGTCAATTTTACTTTTACGACACAACTTAATAAATGGCAAGTTATATTTTCTGTTATTCGTTTACAAATATTTTTTTTTTTTTTTTTTTTTTCAATTGTTTCATAACCGTTGATTATAGTTTAAATAAAAATAATTATGTGTCAATTTTACTTTTACGACACAACTTAATAAATGGCAAGTTATATTTTCTGTTATGAGTTGACAAATACATTACTTATAAACTCTAACGTCGTAAAGTTCCACACATTTATCACAACATTCTGTAAAATAAACAGAAACATATAAATAAAAAACGTATGGCTGTAATTCTCCTTGAAAATGTTCATGGAGTCTAAGGTTGGCCTGAATTCCAGCCTAGGTCATAATGACCTCTTACGTGTTCATGACTTGATTTTGACCGTTTCACGGTGAACTCGGTTTGTCGGTTAGCAGAAAAAAAAAAGGGGGGGGGGGGTTGTGGTGAAAGCAACTTTCTTTAAAAATAGATAAGGGGGAAAAACTCCCATCTGTTATCCTCCATGCGTGTATTTACTATGGATTAATAATGCAAACGCTTTTTGATTACTATCTATTATCCCTCCACTAATTATTATTAGAGACACATAGAAATTGTTATGGTGAATTAGAAGTATTATTAACTATTACTTCCACTCACATACATCACTCACACACATGCCTCACACAAACATTGATAATAAACTACACGCTTAATTTAAACTCTGCGAGTGCACATTATTCATTCTGACAGAACACACTCAAAATTAGCATACACATAACACACTCATATTATACACACAACACAGCAAACCTCACACAAACACAGATCATAAGCTCGTGTATGAGGTGGTAAGTATTTCTTGTTACATGCATTTATTAAAATACCCATTAAATTAAAAGAAGTGAAATCAAATGTTTTTTTAAAAGCCGTCAGTCGTATTTGTATTTCAAATATTAAAATTGTATTAATGAAATTCGAAAGATGTTTAGTCTAACCTTATCGTATCTCAGTACACACATATATCTTGTATTTACTTCTTTGTTCATTATCCTTACCACTAAATAGAGCATATTTATACAATGATGAATATAAACTACTTTGGACATTTCTATTTTAAATTGCAGTTCGACAAAATATAAAAGCACTCGAAATGTTCTCAAAGAAAAGGTCATATTTTATTTCTTTTTTTTTTAAATTAGAAAAAAAAAATAAGTCAAAATATTAGCAGAAAACATTCCAACGCCCAACAGAAAATGCGTCTTAAAAATATTTTTTTTAAAAAGGATTTAACATGTGCAGAAATAATGTCAAGGATGAATTTCTGTCTCGCCAAACGGCATACAATAAACTATCCAGAAACACGGCGTCACAAGGGTCGTGAGAATTTACTCGTTCAAAACAAACCTCGAGACAGTGCCAACTTTCTTCACATGCTGATATCTACATCGCGGCTTAGCGAGGGAATATCGTCATGACTTCGTGATAAAGAAAGAGCGTTGCACAATTTGGATTCAACTGTTTCTTTCGTAGTTTCGTATATTTAAAAAAAAATTACTGGGAAAAAATAAAATAAACATATTTAGTATAAATTGATTCATTCAATAATTTTCTCCCAACTTTAAAAAGTAACTTTCTTTTTTAAATCCAATAGAGCTGCTTGACAAAATCACGTGAATATTGAAACTGTTTAAAGATGGCAAGTTTTAATCTGATTTCCATTATTTTTTCTTTGTTCATGATCATCACTTGTCATGGTAAGTGTCTTACAAATAAGTGTGTTAATTATTTAATTAGTTTATAATTTTTGTAATGGTGAACATGAATGTCTTTTTTAGCTGAATATTAAATATGGGAAATACATTTCAGTTATGACAAGCAAAATGTACAAATATTTTTATTCCATATCAAATTAAAGTTAGTATCTTAAAGACATAATGCATTTTTTGTTTAAATTGGATTAATGTATAATTGATACTTAAAAACAACCAACAACAAACAAAGCTTTCTGTGTAATAAATGTTTCCAAATAATTTGTCATCCAAGGGTTGTCATACTCAAAATGATTTTAAAAATGTCTTGTTTTCTTTAAGAAGATTTATTATTTTGTGGGTTTTTTTCTTTATTTATTTTTTTTTTTTTACGTTTGATGTTGTACTTTGGGTTCTACGGTTTTATTTATTTATGTTTTAGAACATAACTTCCAGTTTCAAAGATAAAAAAAAAAATCCATTATCAAGCTTACTAAAATTCTAATTTGAACATTTCCAATCGGTTTAGAAATATTTTATTGGTGTCATTTCTAGTTTGAATTTTGTCCTGTAATCATTCTAATTTTGGTAAAATTAATTTGCCATATATTTCTTATAAAACCTGGATCAGACTGTCAATATCAGAACTAAGTAGGAACTAAAACTATAAATTTTGTTTTAAATTTAAAGTATATACTAAAAGGATGTCAATACTTAACGACTTTGAAAATATATCAGCATCATCATCATGTCTCTAAGTCCTTTGACTGTTGTGGTGCCACAGATGACATGTGAACTATCCTCATCCATTCCTCTCTGTCTTTTGCACAATGCACATCATCGCCCAGTGTTAGTCCTGTCCACTCTTTGATGTTATCCTCTCATCTGTTTTCTTTGTCTTCCTCTTCATTCCCTCCTTGTGTGGTGTCCTTCAATATTTCTTTGGCAAGCCCTTGTTTCCTTCTTACGTGGCCTCACGATTGTAGTTTGAGTTTTTTCAGTTATCAGTAGGTAATTGCACTCACCAATTGCCTGAATATCACTGTATCATTGGAGATATGGTCCCTATAGCATATGCCAAAAATTCTTCTGAAGCATCACATCTCCATCTCATTTATTTTACTTTCAAGATCATCTGTTAAGACCAGGATTCGCAGGTATACAGGAGAATGGAGAGAACTGATGAGTAAATCAGCCTGATTATGGTGCTCGGGGCTATATTTATTTTCATTCCATATTTTCTTGAGCTCTTTAGTGCTGTTGTAGTCTGCGCAATTCTGAACATCAGTTCGGGCTTAGAGACTTCTTATGTGACTATTGACCCTAGGTATTTAAAGTGGCTCAGATTATCAGTATAAGGATTTGTTTTGTTTTTTCCGGTGTAAAATCAAAACGTAATTCTCATAAACGCGATATCTTTAGTATTGTGCTCTTTCATGATGCCATAGTTTGGTATTATGCTCTTTCATGATGCCATAGTTTGGTATTGTGCCCTTATTTGATGATGTCATAGTTTGGTATTATGCTCTTTCATGATGCCATAGTTTGGTATTGTGCCCTTATTTGATGATGTCATAGTTTGGTATTGTGCCCTTATTTGATGATGCCATCGTTTGGTATTGTGCTCTTTCATGATGCCATAGTTTGGTATTGTGTCCTGATTTTAAGGATGTCATAGTTTGGTATTGTGCCCTTATTTGATGATGCCATCGTTTGGTATTGTGCTCTTTCATGATGCCATAGTTTGGTATTGTGTCCTGATTTTAAGGATGTCATAGTTTGGTATTGTACCCTTATTTGATGATGCCATAGTTTGGTATTGTGCTCTTATTTGATGCCATAGTTTGGTATTGTGTCTTTATTTGATGATGTCATAGTTTGGTATTGTACCCTTATTTGATGATGCCATAGTCTGGAATTGTGCTCTTTCATGATGCCATAGTTTGGTATTGTGTCCTTATTTGATGATGCCATAGTTTGGTACTGTGCCCTTATTTGATGATGTCATAGTTTGGTATTGTGCCCTTATTTGATGATGCCATAGTTTGGTACTGTGCCCTTATATGATGATGTCATAGTTTGGTATTGTGCCCTTATTTCATGATGGCATAGTTTGGTATTGTGCCCTTATTTCATGACACCATAGTTTGGTATTGTGCCCTTATTTCATGATGCCATAGTTTGGTATCGTGCCCTTATTTCATGACACCATAGTTTGGTATTGTGCCCTTATTTCATGATGCCATAGTTTGATATTGTGCCCTTATTTCATGATGTCATAGTTTGGTATTGTGCCCTTATTTCATGACGCCATGGTTTGGTATTGTGACCTTATTTGATGATGCAATATTTTGGTATTGTGCCCTTATTTCATGACGTCATAGTGAAATATTTTACCAGTCTCATATTAGAGATACATCTTTTCTTTTTTCTTTTCAAGGAAATTTAGTTTGTCGGAGTTTTTCTTTATTTATATTCTGAAAAAAGGACCTAATTATTCAATAACATGTGCATAAGTTCGGTATAAATATTAAGGGCAATAATTTATCTAGCTGCCCTATTTCAACATTGATTGATTGAAAGCGTAATTCTAAGTAAACTACACTATTTTATCTACATTCAATGCGGATTGTTAAATACATTATTTAAAGTATGCAATATTTTTATTCACGTCGTTGCACAGTTACCGTCTTATTTATACCGTAAAAATGTCTCAGTTCACAGTGCTCACCACTTGTGTGCAACAACTGAAAGGTAAATTGTCGTAGATGAAAATATTTTTTTCTACTGATTTGTTGGTTACATTTTTTTTCATAATGGAAAAAAGCCGTTTTTTTCAATTTTGTATTAATGAAACGGAACATTTCCTTAAATTCTGTTCAAACAATTAAAGTGTAAACAACAAATACTCTGCAATATGTTATATATGCTTCTTGTGCAAAACATTCTTAAATTCTTAGGTTGGTCACCACATTGTCCACAGTAAAGCCTTCAGTTTTCAGATACTGGTGTGTAAGATTAACTTCTTCAAAAATATCTGCCAAAAGTTAAATGTAGCAGATGAACTTAAAATCACAGATGTTAATATAAAGAACCTTGTGCGTTTCCTCTTGCTTCCAAATGTTCAAGAGTATCACACATAATTTCAATCGCCCCAACATATTAATTAAACTCATCACTTACCGTTTCAACAGGAGATTTATGATCACTCCAACGTGTTGTTGACAGTCTTTTGAACGACATTCTATTGTGGTCACTGAAAACATTCCATGGATGAATCTATGCAGCAAAGATAGATAAGAGTGTCAACAAATGTCAAACATGCAGCATTTTCGACAAAAGAGTGTAACTTATGAATGTTACCGACCACTTCAATCAGACTTTGTTTCACGGTCGAAACGGTGTTTTTCTGAATTAATTATAAGATAACCTCATTTCTGACGTATCAACCTTGTATTTTTAATAAAACAAGTATATGTTTACATTACACGTGTCTAAAATGTACGTGTTGTCGGTTATACTGTTATAAAATTCTATTAGACCGAGCAGTCTATGCAGTCAATATGATACTTTTCAAGTAGGTGCCACCCCCTGGAAATGGTGTTACCCTGTGCGGTCTGCCTCCACCCCCCCCTTAACATCCTAGTAGCTACGCCACTAAGTCTAATACTTGTCGGTAACAAGAAAAGATAATTCTCCATTAAAAAACAACAATTGTTACATAAATAAGGTATTTCTATTTTAAAAAATCAATGATCACATTTAACAACTACTACATTGCAAGAAAAACTTCACATTAACATATAAAACGAAATCCCTTATGGAAAATGCATTATTGTTTAAAAAAAAGAAAATAATATGTTACACTTAAATTCCAGGTTTTGATTTCACCATGGACAGAAGAGAATATTTGATTAAAAATCAAACATTTTGTGGTCTTCTTCAATGTCAAGCTGACACAGTCAGCGACGCAACTATGTCAAGCCTTATCAAAATTGAGATTTATTATTTAAATAATGAACAATTTCTGGCCAGCATGTTAGCTGTAAACTCAGAAATCCAAGCTCACACTGGGAATAACACAATACTTATTGGGTCAATGTCAAAGGAGCATGGTGAATTTCATGTGTATTTCTCTGATTTATCCAACTGTTCTCAAACTGCGTTTATCTGTAAGATTCAGTTTAAAAACTCATCCCATGGAATCGAACTTGTTGAAAAAATAATATTACCAATGGACTCTAATGAAAGAGAAGCTGATATTTACGTCAAATCTCAAATTGCTATTGAACACAAAATATTTGATAAATCTGGAGCAATTATGAAGAAATTAACATCCCATACCAGTTTGATGAATAAAGGAAATGAATTTGGTTTTACATTAGGTAATCCTTATTTAATCAATGCAGATGAAATTTCAATGCAAGTTAAAAAGCCTCGGACAATTTCAGGAGAAACTAAAGAAAATAATTTTGAACAAAAACTTTCTGACTTGGAACTGAAGCTTCGTACACAACTTGAATTATTCATGAATCAAATGTCCAGTAAAATGGAAGATATCAAGTATACAAC
Source organism: Lymnaea stagnalis (assembly GCA_964033795.1). NCBI lineage: Eukaryota > Metazoa > Mollusca > Gastropoda > Lymnaeidae > Lymnaea > Lymnaea stagnalis. The sequence continues at coordinate 52,428 of CAXITT010001326.1, read as the reverse complement.
TAAGGAAACAAACACAAATATAAATGAACTAAACAATAAAGACATCATAGGAAAATGTCATCAAAAAATTGGTGCTATAATACAAAGCAATATTGACTCAAAGTTATCAAACCTAGAGAGACGAATGGACAATATCAATGAACAAGTTGACGAAGTTAAAGTCTTAGTCAATGATTCAAAGCATTCAAAATCCTCTCCTAATGAAATAAACACAAGTTTTAACGAACTAATCAAACAAGAGATGATAAAAGCATATGAAAAAGCAATGTCTCTACTCATCAAAAACCAAGTTGACCAAAAGTTTACAACATTAACAACAAAAACAAATGACGTTTTTGCAAAATTTGATGAAGTGAATATTTCATTGAATGATTTGAAGAAAAGACTAAATGAAAATTTTAAAAGTACTGATTTCAGAAATATGTCAAATCAAACCTTGTCTGAAGTTAAGGAAAATCTGGAAGACTTGAAAATTAATCAGAGAACAATAGAATCACTATTAGTGAACTTAACAACGAACTCTAAGTGTAATAACCTAACAGCCAACAAGCACAACATATCTGGAGATAATCATTCACAAGGACAACTTGTAAGAAATCGATTTTTAATTTCAATTATCCTTAAGAATGTGTAGGGGAGAAAAATACGCGAGATATTAAAATGAAAAAAAAAATATTTGAATTTCAAGACATTAAGAAAATAAAAACTAATGTTGAATGTTATTTTATTTTAAACAAAGAAACAATTATGTAATTATTTTCTTTCAACTACCTTTAAAACATTTAACATCGTTTCAAATTTAAAAAAAAACGTGTATTTTACTGAGAAACATTTTACTTCATATTTTTAACACCGTCATCAGTTAAAATGTGAGAAAGGAATGACAAGTGCAAATGGTTCAAGAGTGATCACGTCACTAGACAACAAAAAACAAGTTCTGTGTGATACAGAAACAGACGGTGGTGGCTGGATCATCATACATGTCATCAGTTAAAATGTGAGAAAGGAATGACAAGTGCAAATGGTTCAAGAGTGATCACGTCACTAGACAACAAAAAACAAGTTCTGTGTGATACAGAAACAGACGGTGGTGGCTGGATCATCATACAGGTAAAGTCAAATAAAATTTTGGCTTAGAGTTTAAGTATCTCTGATTGTTTTAATGATAGTAATAGTAAAACAAAAATTATTACATTTAAATGTTTAATCAAAATGTACGTTTTATTAAATAACATTGATGCTTCTTTTAATAGAAAAATATATTTACTTAAACAAAATATATATTTTTAAAACAATTATCAAATATCCAATGAAACGATATACATAATACTTCTGAATAACTCAAGTAGTAGATTTCTTTTGATATAGAATCCAGAAGAAAAAAAATAATTCATGAGAATATTTTTCCAGAGACGTGTCAATGGCAAAGAAAACTTCACCAGAAACTGGAATGACTATAAAAATGGATTTGGGTCATTGGATGGAGACTTTTGGATCNAAGTAGTAGATTTCTTTTGATATAGAATCCAGAAGAAAAAAAATAATTCATGAGAATATTTTTCCAGAGACGTGTCAATGGCAAAGAAAACTTCACCAGAAACTGGAATGACTATAAAAATGGATTTGGGTCATTGGATGGAGACTTTTGGATCAGCAATGAACTCATATCAAATATTACATCAAAGGTAAAGATATTTGTTTTTTGAATAATTTCATTTTGAAATAATTTTTGGATAACTTTAAGGTTAAATTCTTAATATCATATCATTTCAAATAATATCAAATCATTCGATATATCATATTTTATCTTATTAATTATATAATATCTTTGTCGTATCATATTATATCATTTCATATCATTTCACTGTAAACACAAAAGTCTTTGGATTGATTGATTCGTCAAATTCTTTAACACGTTGCATACGACATGCTATTCTTACTATCGGTGAATAATCTGAAGAACTTTTAATAATATTTGTAACTTTAATATTTAAATATTTGCTTAAGCATAAACACATGAATTTTAGGCAACTCGTTTTCAGACATAAAAAATACATAACCTACTTCCACAAAGTTCGATTCACGACTGTCACACGACTAAAACTTACGTCACAATACAGTCAAGACAATACGTAATAATCAGATGAAAAATACGTCACAAAATCAAGCACGGGGAGAACATTCACTAACTAAAAGATTCAAGCACTGGGAGAACGTTCACTAACAAAAGACTCAAGCACTGGGAGAACGTTCACTAACTAAAAGATTCAAGCACTGGGAGAACATTCACTAACTAAAAGATTCAAGCACTGGGAGAACATTTACTAACTAAAAGATTCAAGCACTGGGAGAACGTTCACTAACTAAAAGATTCAAGCACTGGGAGAACATTCACTAACTAAAAGATTCAAGCACTGGGAGAACGTTCACTAACTAAAAGATTCAAGCACTGGGAGAACATTCACTAACTAAAAGACTCAAGCACGGGGGAGAACATTCACTAACTAAAAGACTCAAGCAAGGGGAGAACGTTCACTAACTAAAACCTCAAGCAAGGGGAGAATGTTCACTAACTTAAAGACTCAAGCAAGGGGAAAACGTTAAATAACTAAAAGACTCAAGCATGGGGAGAACGTTCACTAACTAAAAGACTCGAGAGTGGGGAGAACGCTCACTAACTAAAAGACTCAAGCACGGGGAGAACGTTCACTAACTAAAAGACTCAAGCACGGAGAGAACGTTCACTAACTAAAAGACTCAGCACGGGGAGAACGTTCACTAACTACAAGACTCAATCACTTGGAGAACGTTCACCAACTAAAAAACTCAAGCAAGGGGAGAACATTCACTAACTAAAAGACTCAAGCACTGGGAGAACGTTCACTAACTAAAAGACTCAAGCATGGGGAAAACGTTCACTAACTAAAAGACTCAAGCACGGGAAGAACGTTCACTAACTATAAGACTCGAAAGCGGGAAGAACGTTCACTAAATAAAAGACTCAAGTATGGGGAGAACGTTCATCAACTAAAAGACTCAAGCATGGGGAGAACGTTCACTAACTAAAATAATCAAGCAAGAGGAGAACGTTCACTAACTAAAAGAGTCAAGCACGGTTGAACGTTCACTAACTAAAAGACTCAAGCACGGGGAGAACGTTCACTAACTAAAAGACTCAAGCAAGGGAAGAACGTTCACTAACTAAAAGACTCAAGCAAGGGAAGAACGTTCACTAACTAAAAGACTCAAGCAAGGGAAGAACGTTCACTAACTAAAAGAGTCAACCACAGGGAGAACGTTCACTAACTAAAAGACTCAAGCAAGGGAAGAACGTTCACTAACTAAAAGAGTCAACCACAGGGAGAACGTTCACTAACTAAAAGACTCAAGCAAGGGAAGAACGTTCACTAACTAAAAGAGTCAACCACAGGGAGAACGTTCACTAACTAAAAGAGTCAACCACAGGGAGAACGTTCACTAACTAAAAGAGTCAACCACAGGGAGAACGTTCACTAACTAAAAGACTCAAGCACGGGGAGAACGTTCATTAACTAATTAACAAAATTTTCAGTCGCAACAATTATCAATGTTCTCCCATACTTGACATATCCCCCCCCCCTCCAATTCAAGATTTAACTCAGGGAGTTAAAGCGACACCCGCACAAAAAATTCCCATGAACATCATCAATTACGAACATTCAGATGAACAAAATGGTCCTTACCTAAAAATCTTATTTTGGTATCACTGAAAATCTAACAGGGTTATGATGCACCGCAATTAATTAAACCAATCATTCGTACATAATTTAATTACAATTTAAGATTTAAAATGCATGTACCGACCATAAAAAAATCAAACCATTAAAGGACAACATTAAAATTCTTCTTTTTTTCATATTATTGAAATTCAACCAATAAAAAAATTATATTTATATTTTACATATCTGGGCTAAAGCAAAAATATTCATACTAAATTTGTAATTATAACTAAAATTATATAATTTATATCAACAATAAAATATATTTAAAGAATCATTGACCATCACTAGAAAAACACAAACGTATATAACATTATAACATGTAGGAGAAGACCACCCCCACCTCCCAAAAACTATAAGCAGCTTCTATTTGCTCTTATATGACGAGTGTACATATGGCGGGACCTTCATTTTGTCCGTGGATTTAACAACTCGACGCTTCAACATATTAACTATCATCGGGCATGCTTCTGGATGGTCTTTTGACCTGTAGTCACAATTCATAAGGAACTTTCAGTTGAAAATACCTAGTTTAACATTTTTACACAATGAATCAATAAATCTCATGAATAAAATCATACACATCAAATATTTTCGAGCAATCATGGTCATAGCTAATTGTAACATAATGATTTTTAACTATAAAAACAAAAGCCCCAGCTCCCAAATCATCGACTTGAAATCTCACTACCTCTAGAAAATCATAAACCGATGAACCTGTAGAGCTGGCAGCGCTCTCTTTGGCTAATTTAACGTTTGTTTCAATCTTAATATCAGAGCACTCCTGGCTCTCCAAATCATCGACTTGAAAACTCACTACCTCAAGAAAATCATAAACCGATGAACCTGAAGAGCTGGCAGCGCTCTCTTTGACTAATTTAACATTTGTTTCAATCTTAATATCAGAGCACTCCTGGCTCTCCAAATCATCGACTTGAAAACTCACTACCTCTAGAAAATCATAAACCGATGAACCTGTAGAGCTGGCAGCGCTCTCTTTGGCTAATTTAACATTTGTTTCAATCTTAATATCAGAGCACTCCTGGCTCTCCAAATCATTGACTTGAAAACTCACTACCTCTAGAAAATCATAAACCGATGAACCTGTAGAGCTGGCAGCGCTCTCTTCGGCTAATTTAACATTTGTTTCAATCTTAATATCAGAGCTCTCCTGGCTCTCCAAATCTGGACAACATTTAGTCACATTACTTTGTTATTTATTTTCATTAGAGCTTTCTGTAACAACACACTGCATATTGATTCATCATCAATACATCTCTTAGTAACACTTAATATGTTGAGCAAACCCTGATTACAACAACTTGTGATGCATTTTCATTTTAAATCTCTGCATTAATATAAAAAAAACGGGAGCATCCATGGCTTATATTATCTACTAATGTATGTTCATTACCGTCACATATCTCTGTAAAAATATCAACATTTGAGCAACCTTTGCTCACAAAACACAGTAATTCATTTACATCACAACATTTTATCAAATACAATATTCTCTTCTTCCCCTAACACGGGGATTACATTCGCCTTTTTATGTTATGATTTTAACTATACAAAATATTAGTACAAGGCAGAATTATATTTCTTTTTCCCTCACTACTGACAGGATAAACAATCTGCAATAGTGTTTTCTTCTCTTTTGATATATTAAATGTTCAAATTGAATTCCTGTAAAGTGAAATCCCATCTGGTGACTCTCGAATTACCGCATTTAGCAGTATTTAGATATTTTAATGATTGGTGAAGACATTGATGAATAAATCTCGCACCCATTAAATAATAAGCAAAATTTATAATGCCCCATAGTATGGCATATCATTCCCTTTCTATTGTTGAATATCGCATTTCCTTATCAATGAGTTTACGACTTATGTACTTAACTGGATGAAGGATGCTGTTTCTATTCCGTAATAGACATGCCTCTAGTCGAGGCGCCTGTTTGAACTAAGAACTGGTCATTATTGTCTGGTAGAACAACTAGAAGACAAATATTAAAGTACTTTTTTATAGCTTGCAATGCCTGTTAGCATTCTTCCACCCGACGAATATTGTTAGGTCTACCTTTCTTAGTGAGGTAAGTCACCGGTGCAGTTAGTGTTGAAAACTTTGGAATGAATTTGTTGTAATATGAAATCAGACATACTGAACCTTTTAAATGTTTCTTATTTCTAAGCGGATCAATTCTTAACACTTTATTTAAATTGTTAGTATAAGGTTTCAATAAACCTGCTCCTACTATGTGCCAAGGAACTCCATTGATTGTTCTACAATCTTTAACTTGGGGAATTTAACTGTATACCCGCATTTTTAAGAATGTTAAAAACATGTCTGGTGACATTCACATGTGTTTCTCAGTCATACGTGTAGATGCAGATGCCATCAAAATATGTACTTACAAGTTTTATATTTGTAAATAGTTTCCTAACTATTTTGTTTAATGTTGCTGGGGCAGCTGCTAGGACAAATGACAAATAGTTATATTGATTAAGCCCATCAGAGCCTTGAAAACTGTGTAGTCTTTGATCTTATTATGCAAGGGAATCTGACAGTATCTCTTTGTTAGGTCTAACTTGGATAAAATATTTTGCTTTATACAACTGAACTAACAGTTTCTCCTGTTTCGGCATAATTTCAGCTACTCCTTTCGTTATAGCGTTACGCTATCTATCATCAACTTATGTCCGAATAGAGACGTCTTTCTTTTTAATTAACACCAGAGGAGAGCATTACGCTGATTTTGGACTCTTCTATTATTCCAAGGTTTAACATTACATTAATTGCCTCCTTTAAATGATCTACCATATGTAGAGGTAAGGCGTACGGCTTTATTGTTATTGGTTTGCTATCCAGTAATTCTATTTTATTAATTCCGTCAAAGGTCTTTCAAGCAATATCTGAAATTATGTCTTTAAACTCATGTAATATTTCATTAACTTCAGCTTTCTAAGTATCCCTTAGATATGTATTAATATCAATGACTGTTGTATCACTATGGTTAATAACAGGTACATTCATATCATTACCACTGATGAGTGTGTCTTCAGTATATTCTTCTGTTATAAATGCTTCGATTGTGCCATACATTATGCTATCTTTGTTACTGTTAGTATCTGTACAGTTATTCCTGTCAAAATATTTGGTAACTCTATTCAGGGGATAGGCTTTATGACACTTTCCTTTTTGTATTTCGATATTATATCTAGACACTTTCTTTATTACTTATAATGGGCCTTCTGTGTATAATGTTAGTTTAATTACCTTTTTTGTTTTAATTTGATCACCCACTTGTCCCGATACCAGACTCTTTCTGCAATCTACTATTGTATAACTTGTTTCATGAAGTAGAGAGACATCCCTCTCAAATAAAAAACATTTTGTTATTTTTAGCCTTTCTATTGACTTTCTATGTACATCGTCCACACTATCATCAACTTGTATTTCGCTGATATACGGATCTATTTGAAACTGCCATTTACATTCTAAGTACCTCGTCCACACTACCAACAAATTGCATTTGGCCGATATGCGGATGTATATGAAACTTCATGTTGACTTTCCATGTACCTCGTCCAAACTACCAACAAATGGCATTTCGCTGATATGCGGATCTTTTTGAAACTTCCTGGTGACTTTCTAAGTACCTCGTCCACACTACTAGCAAATTGCATTTCGCTGATATACGTATCTATTTAAAACTTCCTGTTGACTTTCTGAGTACCTCGTTCACACTACTAGCAAATTGCATTTCGCTGATATACGGATCTATTTGAAACTTCCTGTTGAATTTCTAAGTACCTCGTCCACACTACCAAGAAATTGCATTTCGCTGATATACGGATCTATTTGAAACTTCCTGTTGACTTTCTGAGTAACTCGTCAACAGTACCAACAAATTGCATTTCGCTGATATGCGGATCTATTTGAAACATCCTGTTGACTTTCCACGTACCTCGTCAACACTACCTACAAATTGCATTTCGCACATAAGCGATACGCGGGTCTATATATACCTCCTTTTCCAACTCTTAAAACCGTGTGTTTTATCCAGTCAGTTGTATTTCGTCCCTAGTAGCATTGTCTCGTGTCTGGGCGTTTGATATTTATTTACATTATATCCAGTCTGACTGCTATACCTATAACTTTCTCTGTCCCTCTTACCTCTAGGTCTTGTCTGTGTTGTTCCCCTATCATAACATTGACGGCAGTTGGTCTTTAGTTGTCCCACCTGTCCGCATATAAAACAAGGGCCAATTACTCCAAACTTTGTAGATCGACTTCTCAATTTTCCCAAGCGATCTCCCAATATTTCGGCACTACCGCTAGCAAAGGAAATGACCTGACTTGTTTTGTTAACCTTACATGTCAAGGTGATTTATTAGTTGTATTATCCTTTTGTGTCAATAAGTCCTCATATTTTTTTTTGCATCATGTAACACTTTTAGCTGCAACAATGTTCATATTTAGTAATAACTTATTGCGACACAATAAGTTTTTAAGTCCTTCGAAACTTTTTCTGTATTAGAGTTTGCCACCCAGTTATCTAAACTTCTAACTAGATTAGAATGGAAGACTGTCATTTTCGGGTGTCATTGATCCCTATACTTTTCTTCATGTTAACCCGCATGTTTTAGTAACAGTCATTTAACGGTGTCGTATTCCGACAATTTCTGTCTCAAGTCCTCCGTCATAAGGAAAAATTGTAACTTCCCGGTCAACCTGACCTGTAGTTTGGTGATCCACTCATCTTTCGAACATTATTTTGAGTGGCTATGTGTTCACAATTAACAAGTGAGTGTTGTCATACTTTGGTAAACTTATGAGTAAATTATAATTTGTGTTTGTTCTCATCTGGCTATTTTTCAAATGAAAAATCTCTGTTTTGGGTTTCATTTCAGCAAGTCTCATTTCTTTACAAAGTCCATCTATTTCGTATTGACTCTTCCTCTTTTTGTCTATCTATACGTTATTTCTAACTCTGTATAGTTCTAAGTTTTTCCTCTTCTTTTTCCCGTACGTGTTCTTTAAACTTCACTCTGATATAATCCTCAAGTTTCTGTCCCGTATAAGAGAGTAATTCCCATGTTCTTCTATAGCTGTGATTTTTCTTCTGCGCTAATTTTTTTTAAAATTTGCTTCTAGTTTCCATTAATTGATTTGATTTGCTAGAACCAACCTTGGTATCTATAAATAAATTCTTGCTACAAACAAATTTTTTCACAAGGCTAAATTAATCAAACTTACATAAAAATATATAAACAAAAATGAATAGTTAATAACTTGCCTAGTTTATGTAATGTCCTATTTGAAGTTAAATACATTCTAATAAACAACACAGAGCGCACACGTTTCCTGTTGGTTAATAAAATGTAAGATGTTCCACTAAAGAGGTTCTTGCATCAATTGTCAATGGTCCCACAAGAACAATAATTGTTAAATGACCCTGGAAATGCACGGAATACAGTCATTTGTTTGTAGATGGCGGACAGGTCACGTGATATCGACAGTTCACTGGACAATGTGAAGGCAAATCGCCGACACTGGACAGTTCGTGGGTAACTGGTTAATACAGGATCGGGCATAGGCATCTAGATGCAGGACAGGATGTTGGTGGCTCGTTGAAACAGTGCAGGGCGTTTTTTAACTAGGTGACCGAAAAGGGCAAGAGGACATCGACAGCTCACTGGACCCGAAGTTGGTAGCTCACTAATGACGTGACGTACATAAATCGTTACAGGGAAAGGCGTAGTTAATTCACTGAAAATCAATAAGACTGTGGCAACTTGATGAAGGGCAGGCCAGGTATTTCACTGGAACTGGGCACGAAATGGGTAGCTCACTACCTACAAGACGTAGACAACTCGATACAGGAAAGGGCGTAGCTCATTCACTAGAACTGAACAGGACGTTGTTAACTGAATCAGCGCAATGCGTAGTTAATCTGATGCAGTGTAGGACATAACCAGCTTGAAACAGGACAAAGATTGTTGATGGAATCGCTGGCTTAAATAACAAAAAAAAAACTTGATACATATTAACATCGGGACTCTGACCATGAAACACGGGGACATGTGACGATATTTGTAACTTCACCAAAGTGGAAATATTAGAAAGTTATTGTACTTTACCTCAAAGTAAGAAAATGACGAGGTTTACCAATCCCGGATGAGAAGCCCGTCTGTCAACTCCTATGTCTACATGAATTGATTAATTTGTCAAGCTCTTTCACAAATTAAATACGTCGTACTATTCTTACTATCACTCAATAAACTTGAGACTTTTTCATAGTAATTATACCTTTATTATCTAAGTATTTACTATAACAATAAACATATAAATGTAGCGCAGCTCGCTATCAGACCATAAATAATACACAGCCTACTTCCACAAAGTTCAATTTACGACTGGCGCACGACTAAAACTTACGTCACAATACCATCTAGACAATACGTCACAATCGGCATAAAAATATGTCACCAAGTAAAGGGCAGGAAGAGCGTTCATTCACAAAACGAGTCAAGCACAGGAAGAGAGTTCAATAACTTATTAACATAATATTCAGTCGCACACATTATCAATGAACTCCTGTACTTGATAATCACATTATACTATATTATTACATGCCATATAATATTGTATAGTTTTTTCTTTCAAATCATATCTGCTACAATCCTAATTATGTCTCTTATTTATTAGATTAACAGTTGTCAATCTTTAGATTGTTCATAATAATTTGAAATGAACTCTATAAAAGATTTAAATCATTGCCAAAGTCTAACTGTAATGAATTTTTATAAGCCTATTAAATACTTATGCAATTTATCTTTAAACAACAATTGTAAATCGATGGAAATGCCACTTTAGAAAGTCCCGTTCAATAAAGTGTCAAAATAATTGGCTAAACGTTTGCCCTTTAAATATCTATTTTAATAAATATCAATTTAGATAATATAAGATTTTTTGAATGATTTTAAAGAAAAATGTGTGTTTTTCTTTAATTCATTCATCGTACTGGTTTTTTAGTCATGAAAATACTTATTGCTTTTTGTATGAAATGAGTCTGTAGCAAGACATTCGGCGTGCAATTTATCGTTAGTAATAAATGTTGAGTTCTTGAGTGAGAATACAGTCTTGGATTTGTGTTTGGAAGGCGTTCTAGTTTTTCCTCTCCAAAATTAGGAAAGCTTCTTTTGTCATGAGCCAATTTGTCTTTAAATGGTTATTTTGATCTTTACATTAGTTTACAAGATGGCGTATCAAGATTTTTCCAATATGGCTTTGATTTGGTTTGTCGGCAACGATATCCACAAATACATGTAACCGCTGTTCCTTGCGATAAAAAACACCAGCATATTAGACAAAGCAGATAAAACACATTCAACACGCCTTGTTTCAATTAGACAAAGTAGATAAAACACATTCAACACGCCTTGTTTCAATTTGACAAAGAAGATAAAACACATTCAACACGCCTTGTTTCAATTTGACAAATAAGATAAAACACATTCAACACGCCTTATTTCAATTAGACAAAGCAGATAAAACACATTCAACACGCCTTGTTTCAATTAGACAAAGCAGAAAAAACTCATTCAACACGCCTTGTTTAAATTAGACAAAGAAGATAAAACACATTCAACACGCCTTGTTTAAATTAGACAAAGAAGATAAAACACATTCAACACGCCTTGTTTCAATTAGACAAAGCAGATAAAACACATTCAACACGCCTTGTTTCAATTAGACAAAGCAGATAAAACACATTCAACACGCCTTGTTTCAATTAGATAAAGCAGATAAAAAACATTCAACACGCTTTGTTTCAATTAGACAAAGCATATAAAACACATTCAACACGCCTTGTTTCAATTTTACAAAGCAGATAAAACACATTCAACACGCCTTGTTACAATTAGACAAAGCAGATAAAACACATTAAACACGCCTTGTTTCAATTAGACAAAGCAGATAAAACACATTAAACACGCCTTGTTTCAATTTGACAAAGCAGATAAAACACATTTAACACGCCTTGTTTCAATTTGACAAAGCAGATAAAACACATTCAACACGCCTTGTCTCAATTAGACAAAGCAGATAAAACACATTCAACACGCCTTGTTTCAATTAGACAAAGCAGATAAAACACATTCAACACGCCTTGTTTCAATTAGTGTTTCGTCTATTTTGTGTAAGTTGTGCGGAACAATCAATTAGACAAAGCAGATAAAACACATTCAACACGCCTTGTTTCAATTAGACAAAGCAGATAAAACACATTCAACACGCCTTGTTTCAATTTGACAAAGCAGATAAAACACATTCAACACGCCTTGCTTCAATTTTACGAGGCAGATAAAACACATTCAACACGCCTTGTCTCAATTAGACAAAGCAGATAAAACACATTCAACACGCCTTGTTTCAATTAGACAAAGAAGATAAAACACATTCAAAACGCCTTGTTTCAATTTGACAAAGCAGATAAAACACATTAAACACGCCTTGTTTCAATTTGACAAAGAAGATAAAACACATTCAACACGCCTTGTTTCAATTTGACAAAGCAGATAAAACACATTCAACACGCCTTGTTTCAATTTGACAAAGCAGATAAAACACATTCAACACGCCTTGTTTCAATTTGACAAAGCAGATAAAGCACATTCAAAACGCCTTATTTCAATTTGACAAAGCAGATAAAACACATTCAACACGCCTTGTTTCAATTTTATAAAGCAGATAAAACACATTCAACACGCCTCAATCCCAAAGAAAACTTTGTGAACACCTCTAAACTTCCTATGGATTGATTAGAAGTCCAATGTAATGGGTTAAGACTAAGGCTAAGGCTGTTAATAAAGAAGGTGGGGGCAGTCGATAATTTCCAAAAAAACTCAAACCAACATGAGTATAATTTCTACTGTAGATTTAAAGATATATTGCGATTTTTTTACAGAATGATGTAATTTTTTTACATTGTAGCCAATGTTACTTTTAAAAAACTAGATAACAAAGACGCCATACACACTGATGAGTTTTTCATGATAAGTGTATGATATAAGTATTAATTCAAATTGAAGCATACCATTGTTTTTATCGGGCTATGTTTAATAAATTTGCAAGAATTTTTATTATAAAAAACAATCATATCAAAAAAAATGTAGCCCTAATAAGTCCATTTGAAACATCCGATGCAAATGATTAAGTAACCTTGTGTTGACCTGCTCATTTATTTTCATTTAGCTAATTATTTTTCGTTTCTCTGTAACGGGTTTTAAACGATTTACGCAATTACTGATTCTTTGAAATTATAAGATTCTTTGTTAAAAAACCAAAAATGTCATGTCTCCTTTTCGTCTCTTAATTGATGCGATATGGTAATCTTGTTTATAAGATAACAATAAAATATTAAATAGATTGAACAAAATTCTTGGGCATAATAATATTTAATAATAACCAAAAATTACTCCTTGATATATCTTACAATGCCAGATATTGAGTAGTTGAAGTATTCAATTTATGGCATTGCACATATTAATTTTAAGGGTAGAAATAACAGAGACGAAAACTTACCATTTTGTTCTTTGGCATACGTGTATGAAGTGTATACTATGTACATTGTATATATATATATATAATCTGCCAATGGGTTTATTATGATAAATGTATGATATGTACAACAAATGATATAGAAACTATCATTGCGTTTATTACGATAAGTGCATGATAAATACGATTCAAATATATTATCTACCATTTTGTTTATGTGTATACGTTAATTAGATCTACAACAATACCTGGAGAAATATCATTATCTTTATAATAACAGGAGTACGATATATACAACCGATCATATAGAACCTACTATTGTTATTGTGTTTATTAGCATAGGTGTATGAGATATACCACAATTCATATCAAACGAAACATTTTGTTTGTCAGGATAAGTGAATAATATATACAAAAATTCATACATAACATAGTATTGTGTTGATCAGCATATATGCAAAATATATATTTAACAATTGATATAGTTCATATATAGAGTTTTTAAGTATTCAATAGAGAGCATCGCAACGAAAGGAAGTGACGTATCACATGTTCCTTTGAGGAGAAGAAATAACAGAGACGACAAAATCACTGTTGTATTTAAAAGGATAAGTGTATGATATGTTTAACAATTCATAAAGAACATACCATTGTATTTATTAAAATAAGTGTATGAAATATTCAACAATTTATATACACGAGTACACTGAAGAAGGAGCGTATTATAACTCAAGCATTTGGAACTAAATGTAAATTGTAGTCTCAAAAAGTCAAACTAAAATAAACAAGGTCAAATGAATAATTTTTAGCGTGGTTGTCTGCTGTCAATCTTTGATAAACGAAGCAAGGAGGCGAGATCAGTTGAACAATGAGATTGTAAGGAGGCGAGATCAGTTGAATAAGGAGATTGTAAGGAAGTGAGATCAGTTGAATAATGAGATTGTAAGGAGGCGAGATCAGTTGAATAATAAGATTGTAAGGAGGCGAGATCAGTTGAATAATGAGATGGTAAGGAGGCGAGATCATTTGAAAAATGAGATTGTAAGTGAGATCAGTTGAATAATGAGATTGTAAGGAGGCGAGATCAGTTGAATAATAAGATTGTAAGGAGGCGAGATCAGTTGAATAATGAGATGGTAAGGAGGCGAGATCATTTGAAAAATGAGATTGTAAGGAGGTGAGATCAGTTGAATAATGTGATTGTAAGGAGGCGAGATCAGTTGAATAATGAGAATGTAAGGAGGCGGGTCAGTTGAATAATGAGATTGTAAGGAGGCGAGATCAGTTGAATAATGAGATTGTAAGGAGGCGAGATCAATTTGAATAATGAGATTGTAAGGAGGCGAGATCAGTTGAATAATGAGATTGTAAGAAGTCGAGATCAGTTGAAAAATGAGATTGTAAGGAGGCGAGATCAGTTGTATAATGAGATTGTAAGGAGGCGAGATCAGTTGAAAAATGAGATTGTAAGGAGGCGAGATCAGTTGAATAATGATATTGTAAGGAGGCGAGATTAGTTGAATAATGAGATTTTAAGGAGGCAAGATCAGTTGAATAATGAGATTGTAAGCAGGCGAGATCAGTTGAATAATGAGATTGTAAGGAGGCGAGATCAGTTGAATAATGAGATTGTAAGGAGGCGAAATCATTTCAATAATGAGATTGTAAGGAGGCGAGATCAGTTGAACAATGGGATTGTAAGGAGGCGAATTCCGTTGAACAATGAGATTGTAAGGAGGCGAGATCAGTTGAACAATGAGATTGTAAGGAGTCGAGATCAGTTGAATAATGAGATTGTAAGGATGCGAGATCAGTTGAATAATGAGATTTTAATAAAACGAGATCAGTTGAATAATGAGATTGTAAGGAGGCGAGATCAGTTGAATAATGAGATTGTAATGAGGCGAGATCAGTTGAATAATAAGATTGTAAGGAAGCGAGATAAGTTGAATAACGAGATTGTAAGGAGGCGAGATCATTTGAATAATGATATTGTAAGGAAGCGAGATCAGTTGAACAATGAGATTGTAAGGAGGCGAGATCAGTTGAATAATGAGATTGTAAGGAGGCGAGATCAGTTGAATAATGAGATTGTAAGGAGGCGAGATCAGTTGAATAATGAGATTGTAAGGAGGCGAGATCAGTTGAATAATGAGATTGTAAGGAGGCGAGATCAGTTGAATAATGAGATTGTAAGGAGGCGAGATCAGTTGAATAATGAGATTGTAAGGAGGCGAGATCAGTTGAATAATGAGATTGTAAGGAGGCGAGATCAGTTGAATAATGAGATTGTAAGGAGGCGAGATCAGTTGAATAATGAGATTGTAAGGAGGCGAGATCAGTTGAATAATGAGATTGTAAGGAGGCGAGATCAGTTGAATAATGAGATTGTAAGGAGGCGAGATCAGTTGAATAATGAGATTGTAAGGAGGCGAGATCAGTTGAATAATGAGATTGTAAGGAGGCGAGATCAGTTGAATAATGAGATTGTAAGGAGGCGAGATCAGTTGAATAATGAGATTGTAAGGAGGCGAGATCAGTTGAATAATGAGATTGTAATGAGGCGAGATCAGTTGAATAATAAGATTGTAAGGAAGCGAGATAAGTTGAATAACGAGATTGTAAGGAGGCGAGATCATTTGAATAATGATATTGTAAGGAAGCGAGATCAGTTGAACAATGAGATTGTAAGGAGGCGAGATCAGTTGAATAATGAGATTGTAAGAAGGCGAGATCATTTGAATAATGAGATTGTAAGGAAGCGAGATCTATTGAACAATGAGATTGTAAGGAGGCGAGATCAGTTGAACAATGTGATTGTAAGGAGGCGAGATTAGTTGAATAATGAGATTGTAAGGAGGCGAGATCATTTCAATAATGAGATTGTATGGAGGCGAGATCAGTTGAACAATGGGATTGTAAGGAGGCGAGATCCGTTGAACAATGAGATTGTAAGGAGGCGAGATCAGATGAACAATGAGATTGTAAGGAGTCGAGATCAGTTGAATAATGAGATTGTAAGGATGCGAGATCAGTTGAATAATGAGATTTTAATAAGGCGAGATCAGTTGAATAATGAGATTGTAAGGAGGCGAGATCAGTTGAATAATGAGATTGTAATGATGCGAGATCAGTTGAATAATAAGTATGTAAGGAAGCGAGATAAGTTGAATAACGAGATTGTAAGGTGGCGAGATCATTTGAATAATGATATTGTAAGGAGGCGAGATCAGTTGAACAATGAGATTGTAAGGAGGCGAGATCAGTTGAATAATGAGATTGTAAGGAGGCGAGATCATTTGAATAATGAGATTGTAAGGAAGTGAGATCTATTGAACAATGAGATTGTAAGGAGGCGAGATCAGTTGAACAATGTGATTGTAAGGAGGCGAGATTAGTTGAATAATGAGATTTTAATGAGGCGAGATCAGTTGAATAATGAGATTGTAAGGAGGCGAGATCAATTGAACAATGTGATTGTAAGGAGGCGAGATTAGTTGAATAATGAGATTTTAATGAGGCGAGATCAGTTGAATGATGAGATTGTAAGGAGGCGAGATCAGTTGAATAATGAGATTGTAAGGAGGCGAGATCAGTTGAATAATGAGATTGTAAGGAGGCGAGATCAGTTGAATAATGAGATTGTAAGGAGGCGAGATCAGTTGAATAATGAGATTGTAAGGAGGCGAGATCAGTTGAATAATGAGATTGTAAGGAGGCGAGATCAGTTGAATAATGAGATTGTAAGGAGGCGAGATCAGTTGAATAATGAGATTGTAAGGAGGCGAGATCAGTTGAATAATGAGATTGTAAGGAGGCGAGATCAGTTGAATAATGAGATTGTAAGGAGGCGAGATCAGTTGAATAATGAGATTGTAAGGAGGCGAGATCAGTTGAATAATGAGATTGTAAGGAGGCGAGATCAGTTGAATAATGAGATTGTAAGGAGGCGAGATCAGTTGAATAATGAGATTGTAAGGAGGCGAGATCAGTTGAATAATGAGATTGTAAGGAGGCGAGATCAGTTGAATAATGAGATTGTAAGGAGGCGAGATCAGTTGAATAATGAGATTGTAAGGAGGCGAGATCAGTTGAATAATGAGATTGTAAGGAGGCGAGATCAGTTGAATAATGAGATTGTAAGGAGGCGAGATCAGTTGAATAATGAGATTGTAAGGAGGCGAGATCAGTTGAATAATGAGATTGTAAGGAGGCGAGATCAGTTGAATAATGAGATTGTAAGGAGGCGAGATCAGTTGAATAATGAGATTGTAAGGAGGTGAGATCATTTGAATAATGATATTGTAAGGAGGCGAGATCAGTTGAATAATGAGATTGTAAGGAGATGAGATCAGTTGAATAATGAGATTGTAAGGAGGCGAGATCAGTTGAATAATGAGATTATAAGGAGGCGAGATCAGTTGAATAATGAGATTGTAAGGAGGCGAGATCAGTTGAATAATGAGATTGTCAGGAGGCGAGATCAGTTGAATATTGAAATTGTAAGGAGGCGAGATCAGTTGAATAATAAGATTGTAAGGAGGCGAGATCAGGTAAATAATGAGATTGTAAGGAGGCGAGATCAGTTGAATAATGAGATTGTAAGGAAATGAGATCAGTTGAATAATGAGATTGTAAGGAGGCGAGATCAGTTGAATAATGAGATTATAAGGAGGCGAGATCAGTTTAATAATGAGATTGTAAGGAGGCGAGAACATTTGAATAATGATATTGTAAGGAGGCGAGATCAGTTGAATAATGAGACTGTAATTAGGCGAGATCAGTTGAATAATGAGATTGTAATGAGGCGAGAACAGTTGAATAATGAGATTGTCAGGAGGCCAGATCAGTTGAATATTGAAATTGTAAGGAGGCGAGATCAGTTGAAAAATAAGATTGTAAGGAGGCGAGATCAGTTGAATAATGAGATTGTAAGGAGTCAAGATCAGTTGAATAATGAGATTTTAAGGAGGCGAGATCAGTTGAATAATGAGATTGTAAGGAGGTGAGATCAGTTGAATAATGAGATTGTAAGGAGGTTTTATCATTTGAATAATGATATTGTAAGGAGGCGAGATCAGTTGATAATGAGATTGTAAGGAGGCGAGATCAGGTGAATAATGAGATTGTAAGGAGGTGAGATCAGTTGAATAATGAGATTGTAAGGAGGCGAGATCAGTTTAATAATGAGATTGTAAGGAGGCGAGATCAGTTGAAAAATGAGATTGTAAGGAGGCGAGATCACTTTAATAATGAGATTGTAAGGAGGCGAGAACATTTGAATAATGAGATTGTAAGGAGGCGAGATAAGTTGAATAATGAGATTGTAAGGAGGCGAGATCAGTTGAATAACGAGATTGTAAGGAGGCGAGATCATTTGAATGATGATATTGTAAGGAGCCGAGATTCGTTGAACAATGAAATTGTAAGGAGGCGAGATCAGTTGAACAATGAGATTGTAAGGAGTCGAGATCAGTTGAATAATGAGATTGTAAGGAGGCGAGATCAGTTGAATAATGAGATTGTAAGGAGGCGAGATCAGTTGAATAAAGAGATTGTCAGGAGGCGAGATCAGTTTAATAATGAGATTGTAAGGAGGCGAGATCAGTTAAATAATGAGATTGTAAGGATGCGAGATCAGTTGAATAATGAGATTGTAAGGAGGCGAGAGCAGTTGAACAATGAGATTGTAAGGAGGCGAGATCAGTTGAATAATGAGATTGTAAGGAGGCGAGATCATTTGAATAATGAGATTGTAAGGAAGCGAGATCCGTTGAACAATGAGATTGTAAGGAGGCGAGATCAGTTGAACAATGTGATTGTAAGGAGGCGAGATCAGTTGAATAATGAGATTGTAAGGAGGCGAGATCAGTTGAATAATGAGATTGTAAGGAGACGAGATCAGTTAAATAATGAGATTGTAAGGAGGTGAGATCAGTTGAATCATGAGATTGTAAGGAGGTTTTATCATTTGAATAATGATATTGTAAGGAGGCGAGATCAGTTGAATAATGAGATTGTAAGGAGGCGAGATCAGGTGAATAATGAGATTGTAAGGAGGCGAGATCAGTTGAATAATGAGATTGTAAGGAGGTGAGATCAGTTGAATAATGAGATTGTAAGGAGGTTTTATCATTTGAATAATGATATTGTAAGGAGGCGAGATCAGTTGAATAATGAGATTGTAAGGAGGCGAGATCAGGTGAATAATGAGATTGTAAGGAGGCGAGATCAGTTGAATAATGAGATTTTAAGGAGGCGAGATTAGTTGAATAATGAGATTGTAAGGAGGTGAGATCAGTTGAATAATGAGAATGTAAGGAGGTTTTATCATTTGAATAATGATATTCTAAGGAGGCGAGATCAGTTGAATAATGAGATTGTAAGGAGGCGAGATCAGGTGAATAATGAGATTGTAAGGAGGCGAGATCAGTTGAATAATGAGATTGTAAGGAGGCGAGATCAGTTGAATAATGAGATTGTAAGGAGGCGAGATCAGTTGAATAATGAGATTGTAAGGAGGCGAATCAGTTGAATAATGCGAATGTAAGGAGGCGAGATCAGTTGAATAATGAGATTGTAAGGAGGCGAGATCATTTGAATAATGAGATTGTAAGGAGGCGAGATCAGTTGAATAATGAGATTGTAAGGAGGCGAGATCAGTTGAAAAATGAGATTGTAAGGAGGCGAGATCAGTTGAATAATGAGATTGTAAGGAGGCGAGATCAGTTGAATAATGAGATTGTAAGGAGGCGAGATCAGTTGAATAATGAGATTGTAAGGAGGCGAGATCAGTTGAATAATGAGATTGTAAGGAGGCGAGATCAGTTGAATAATGAGATTGTAAGGAGGCGAGATCAGTTGAATAATGAGATTGTAAGGAGGCGAGATCAGTTGAATAATGAGATTGTAAGGAGGCGAGATCAGTTGAATAATGAGATTGTAAGGAGGCGAGATCAGTTGAATAATGAGATTGTAAGGAGGCGAGATCAGTTGAATAATGAGATTGTAAGGAGGCGAGATCAGTTGAATAATGAGATTGTAAGGAGGCGAGATCAGTTGAATAATGAGATTGTAAGGAGGCGAGATCAGTTGAATAATGAGATTGTAAGGAGGCGAGATCAGTTGAATAATGAGATTGTAAGGAGGCGAGATCAGTTGAATAATGAGATTGTAAGGAGGCGAGATCAGTTGAATAATGAGATTGTAAGGAGGCGAGATCAGTTGAATAATGAGATTGTAAGGAGGCGAGATCAGTTGAATAATGAGATTGTAAGGAGGCGAGATCAGTTGAATAATGAGATTGTAAGGAGGCGAGATCAGTTGAATAATGAGATTGTAAGGAGGCGAGATCAGTTGAATAATGAGATTGTAAGGAGGCGAGATCAGTTGAATAATGAGATTGTAAGGAGGCGAGATCAGTTGAATAATGAGATTGTAAGGAGGCGAGATCAGTTGAATAATGAGATTGTAAGGAGGCGAGATCAGTTGAATAATGAGATTGTAAGGAGGCGAGATCAGTTGAATAATGAGATTGTAAGGAGGCGAGATCAGTTG
Source organism: Lymnaea stagnalis (assembly GCA_964033795.1). NCBI lineage: Eukaryota > Metazoa > Mollusca > Gastropoda > Lymnaeidae > Lymnaea > Lymnaea stagnalis. Next base: position 31,546 of record CAXITT010001326.1, on the reverse strand, counting down.
AATAATGAGATTGTAAGGAGGCGAGATCATTTGAATAATGAGATTGTAAGGAGGCGAGATCATTTCAATAATGAGATTGTAAGGAGGCGAGATCAGTTGAATAATGCGATTGTAAGGAGGCGAGATCAGTTGAATAATGAGATTGTAAGGAGGCGAGATCAGTTGAATAATGACATTGTAAGGAGGCGAGATCAGTTGAATAATGAGATTGTAAGGAGTCGAGATCAGATGAATAATGAGATTATAAGGAGGCGAGATCAGTTGAATAATGAGATTGTGCGGAGGCGAGATCAGTTGAATCATGAGATTGTAAGGAGGCGAGATCATTTGAATAATGAGATTGTAAGGAGGCGAGATCATTTGAATAATGAGATTGTAAGGAGGCGAGATCAGTTGAATAATGAGATTGTAAGGAGGCGAGATCAGTTGAATAATGAGATTGTGTCGTGAACATTTGGTTGTGTTTGGAAGATTTTTTAGAGAAAAAAACTGTTCATTAAATATTGCAGACAGGCGCGTAAACGTATCCTGTGAACCCATTAATTTTAACAAAATTTTGTAATTATACATTTTTATTTTTAAGCGCTGTAACATACGTCATATGAATCTCTCCATTACGTCAAAGGTGTGTTTTATTAATTTTATTTATCATTTCTATGACATTGTCAGCTAATTCATTTAAATATGTCAAAGAAGTTTCTAGTACGGTTGGTGAATATTAAGCGTACTAATTCTATTTATTCTATAAAAAGAGTGGTGAGATAACCACGTGATGCACACATGTTCACTCTATCAAGTGGGGTCATAAGCACATGATGAAGACATGTTCAATCTATAAATATGTGGTTGCTAACCACGTTTTCACTCTTTCAAAAGTGGTGCTCTAACCATGCGGTGATACATTCTCACTATATCTAGACTGTGGCCATAACCACATAATGCACACATTTTCATTATAGTAAGGGTGTTGCTATAACCACGGGGTGATACATTCTAACTGTATTTGGAGTGGGGCCATAACCACGTGATGCACACATTTTCATTCTATCAAGAGCGTTATCAAACTCTTATAGACAGATATTAAGTCACCAAAGTGGCTATCCGCACACAGGTATCAGAAGTGAGAGGTTGGGATTAAAAAATATTTAAAATATTATCGTCGAGTTTGTAAGACAAAATGAGGTATCAAATGAAAGATATTTGAAATGATATATTGTTTGTAAAAAAACTTCTTCAATTTAACTAAAATAAATTAACACAATGGACTTTCGAATGGGATTTAGTTGAAAGGGACTAAATCCCATTCAGATGTCATTTATAAAGAAAATAATATTCGAAATAGATTTCTTAAATTCAACCTCTCTGTTCTGATAACAAGGTGCGAATTTTGCAGCCTTTAGTAAAATGATAAGAAGTTTTCAATTAGAAATGTTTGAAAAATTCTTTTGTTTATGAAATTTTACTTTAAAATGTCTCTTCCCACCATTTCTTTTGTAAACAAAGGGACGCAAGTAGATAAAGAACAGACGCCATAAACGTGAAGAATTGTATCAGAATAAGTGTATGATATAAATCAAATCACATGAAATATACCATTGGGCTTATCATGCTAATTATATGATGTATCAATCAATTCATATAAACTATCCAATTTAAAGCGATGTTGTCTGCTTTTATCCTTTTCATGCCGTTCATTTATTATTGAAAAGATTTTTAGTTGTGTCTCTGAACAGCTTTTAAGACGAATTTGTATTAATGCGCGCCTCGAAATTGTTCATTATTTGTAAACAAAAAACACAAAACTTCAACAGTGAGAGTATAATTGATTTATTTTAACTTTACAATGAGAAGCAAAATGTGTTTGTGTTGAAACTGTTTACTATTGACGGTTCATTTGGTGAAGAGGATATATTTTTAGAGTGGTAAAAGATGTGTTGTGTGTTAAACTTTCAGTCATCACCCAATCTCCGCGGCCAGAAAACCATTATTCCACTTATCTCCTCGACCAATAATCCATCATTACAATCATCTCCTCGGCCAGTAAACCATCATTACAATCATCTACTCGGCCAGTAAACCATCATTATAATCATCTCCTCGGCCAGTAAACCATCATTACAATCATCTTCTCGGCCAGTAAACAATCATTACAATCTTCTCCTCGGCCAGTAAACCATCATTACAATCATCTCCTCGGACAGCAAACTATCATTACAATCATCTCTTCGGCTAGCAAACCATCACTACAATCATCTCCTCGGCTAGCAAACCATCACTACAATCATCTCCTAGGCCTGTAGACCATAACGACAATCATCTCCTCTGCCAATAAACCGTCATTACAATCATCTCCCAGGCCTGTAGACCATCATTACAATCATCTCCTCGGCTAGCAAACCATCACTACAATCATCTCATCGGCTAGCAAACCATTACTACAATCATCTCCTCGTCGAGAACACCATCATTACAATCATCTCCTCGGCCAGTAAACCATCATTACAATCATCTCCTCGTCCAGAACACCATCACTACAATCATCTCCTCGGCCAGTAAACCATCATTACAATCATCTCCTCGGCCAGTAAACCATCATTACAATCATCTCCTAGGCCTGTAGACCATCATTACAATCATCTCCTCTGCCAGTAAACCATTATTACAATCATCTCCTCGGCCAGTAAACCATCATTACAATCATCTCCTAGGCCTGTAGACCATCACTACAATCATCTCCTCGGCCAGTAAACCATCATTACAATCATCTCCTCGGCCAGTAAACCATCATTACAATCATCTCCTAGGCCTGTAGACAATCACTACAATCATCTCCTCTGCCAATAAACCATCATTACAATTATCAAATATTTTTAACTAAATTGAGTTTTTTGTTACTCACATTTTAAAACGTTTGCGTCAATGTCATCTTGTTTTTTCTCTTACGTCACAACCAGGAAATCTACACACTGATGATTGACATGAGACAGGGAAGTAATGCGTACAGGGCTGAGTATGATTCTTTTATGGTGAAGAATGAGTCAGACAACTACAGACTCCATCTCGGTGTTTTCAGTGGTAATATCAGTGACTCATTTAGCTGGCATAACAACCAGGCATTTTCTACACCAGACAGAGACAATGATGATGATAGTGGCTTTAATTGTGCTCAAGATCGTAAATCAGGATGGTGGTACCGGGGATGCGGTTTTTCCCATTTAAACGGTGTTTGGGGTTTGTATGAATGGAGGGGTGGTTTAGGTTGGTGGGATCACTCCGTCTGGAAATATTTAGATTTTGTTGAAATGAAATTAAGACTCAAATAAAATGTACGTCTACTCAAGTGATGATGTCTTTACATTTATATGTAAAACTCGCTGGGTTGTTATTGCTTTAAAAAGTGTTGTTAGTATTCTAATATTTAATAGAAACTAACAAAATGTATGATGTTTTAGATTCTTAACATCATAAATATGAAATGTAGACTGGAGACATGATTAGGAATTGAACTGACAACTGAAGACATGACAAAAGGACACACTGACAACTTAACACACTGACTAATGAACACAAATAAAACATACATAAAGCTTGTTTGTTAGTGAATTTAGATACTTTTATTTTGTATTAAAGGATCATTTACTTAAAAATAAAATTAAATTGCACTTGTATTTATCAAATATTTGAATTTCGGTCATTCATTTAAATTTCACTAATTATATTAATTAACAACAAATGTCAGCTGCTCTATATTTCCATCGACTGTGTCTATGTATTGTCTTTTTTTTTTGGATAAATTTCTAATAATTAATAATTGTTAGAAACCAGTTTTATTATTATTATATATTTTTAATCACTTGAAAGCTTTGAATGGTTTACATGTAAATGATATTACCTTTATGTATGAACATATTTTTAAATTACAACTGTTAAACGGAATTGTGTTGTTTTTTTCCCAACTTTTCTACAAAAATAAAGTTATTTTAGCTTAGCCACGGAAAGATAATGTTAAGAACGCAAACTAAATATTATTTATATTATATACATATATATAAAATATAAATTAACATATGTATGTATATCCCATATACACCATTAATGCGACTGCGATAAAACTTTGAAGAGATATGTACCACAAGCTCGCAACTTTTTCTGAGTCATTACAACCCTTTTAAAATATTACGTTGTGGGCCTTCGAGTCTTAATATATTTTTTTTTCAAATATGAGTCTTGTCAAAAAATAATTTCCGTAAGCGCTCCTATACCATTAATCAGAATGCGACAAAACTTTAGTGAGATGTTTCAAGCACGCCTGCAAAAGTTTTTAAATGATTACAACCATTTTACGATATTTCGTTTTGAGCCAGGGGCCCTCTAATCATTTGTTTTTCAAATATCAGCAATAGAAATATCATTTCAAACAGGGCTAATGCATGGTTGGATAGAACCTTAATCAAATACAAAATCCCACATTCAGTTTTGAGTTTGACATAACAAGTATGTTTCAGAAGTAAAACAACCATTCTACTATATTCCGTTTGTGGTCAAGGGTCGACAATTCATTTTCCTCCTTTATTTTAGATATATACTTTTAATGTCCGCATGCGTTTCTATACCATTCATCCGATTACGATAGAACTTTAGTGAATTGATATGTCCACGCCAGCATAGGATTCTTAATTAATACAAACATGTGCACTTCTATACCATTCATCCGATTACGATACAACTTGAGTGAATTGATATGTCCCCGCCAGCATAGGATTCTTAATTAATACAAACATGTGCACTTCTATACCATTCATCCGATTACGATACAACTTGAGTGAATTGATATGTCCCCGCCCGCATAGGATTCTTAATTAATACAAACATGTACACTTCTGTACCATTTATCCGAATGCAATAAAACATTAGAGAGACAATTTGTTCACGACCGAAATGGTTTTTGAATGATTACAAACATTTTAATATGTTTAGTTTTGAGCAAGAGTCCCTATTTCCGTTTTTTCTGATATGAGTTTTATATGAACATATTTTTAAAATAGAACTAATGCATCCTTGGATGCATTTTGTGTCATATACAAATAGCATCATTTTAATTTGTGTCAAATACAAATAGCGACATTTTAATTTGTGTCAATTACAAATAGCGACATTTTAATTTGTGTCAAATACAAAGAGCGTTATTTTAATTTGTGTCAAATACAAATAGCGACATTTTAATTTGTGTCAAATACAAATAGCGACATTTTAATTTGTATCTAATACAAATAGCGACATTTTAATTTATGTCAAATACAAATTGCAACATTTCAAATTTGTGTCAAATACTAATAGCGACATTTTAATTTGTGTCAAATACAAATATTGACATTTTAATTGTTGTCAAATACAAATAGCGACATTTCAATTTGTGTCAAATATAAATTGCAACATTTCAAATTAGTGTCAAATACTAATAGCGACATTTTAATTTGTGTCAAATACAAATATCGACATTTAAATTTGTTTCAAATACAAATATCGACATTTTAATTGGTGTCAAATACAAATGGCGACATTTAAATTTGTTTCAAATACAAATAGTGTCATTTCAATTTGTGTGTGACATAATAAGTAGACTTACGAATTAAAATAACCATTTTACAATATTCCGTTTGATTTCGGGGCCCATTTTTTTGTATTATATGAGCAATAAAAATATAATTTTAAACAGGCATCATTATGTCTGTTTTAAATTATATGTTTATTGCATTATGATAATGCATGAGTGGATCAAATTTAATCAAATACAAAGAGCGATTCTTCCATTTGTGTGTGACGTCATTTATTAGGTTGAAATTTATTCGAGTACGCACCAGACGGTAAAACAAGAAACAAAATAGTGTGTTTATAAAAAGTACTTTCATTAATAATTGAAACAAAACAAACACTTTTTTTCTTTGAGTGGCATCGCAACGCATGTCGGGATTTTGCTAGAAGTTATATATATATATATATATATATATATATATATATATATATATATATATATATATATATATATATATATATTAAAAAACACACACTCAAAGTAAAAAAAATTCTTTCTTTTTTCTTATATATATATATATATATATATATATATATATATATATATATATATATATATATATATATATATATATATATATATATATATTTATATATATATATATATATATATAATAAGAAACACTCACTCAAAGTAAAAAATGTTCCTTCTTTTTTCGCAATATCTAAAACATTAATTTAGTGTTAGTAACTCAAGTTGAATAACAAACTATAAATTCTATTGTTTAGAAATAAATAAAAGTATGTACAATTTTGTGACATCTACTCAATAAACTCATATTTACTGCTTTTGGGAAAAATATAATAAATCACTGTCAAAATTTCATAAAGAAATATTCTTGCTTTTTATCTTTTAATTTAATTAAAATATATCACTCAAGCATAATATGAAATCAATGAGCATATATCTCTTTTTAACATTGTATTTTTTTAGCTTTAAATATTATATTTATGATTGAAATAACTGTAATAAATTCATTTTCATTTGATACTTATGGCATGTTGATTGCACTCTGAAAGAAAATCAATGATGGAAATTAAAGTCTAGCCCATGTTTATCTCCAATGTCATGATAAGGAAACATTGATCCAGTTTTAAAACATAAGGCCATTATTATATTGTTACAACATAACTTTAACTATTTTTAACATAATATGAATATATATTTTACAAAATAACTGTGACTATTTGAATCTAAACCATTATAATTTTCTTACATCGTAACTGTAAGCATTTTAAACATAACATATGTTTGTTACAATAAAACTGTAATTATTTTAACATAATGTCCTTATAGCTTTCTGATAAATAACGTTAACTATTTTAACATAATATCATTATAAATGTGTTACAACATAACTGTAACTATTTTAACCTACTTAATAAAGTTTTATTAGTAGTTACAAGTTTGTGTTCTCTCTTTGTTATACAGATACATAAACAATGTTGTCTGAATATATGATATTTACACCTGAACAGGTGTGTGTATCAGAATAATAAGAAGAGAGGAGATCAAGATAGGTTGTGAGAGAGAGAGAGGGAGAAAATGTGAGTGAAGTTGAGATAAGGATATGACGATACACGGAAGAAAGAGATTTAAAATTTAAAAAGACAATCAGTTGGGGGCGGGGGGGGGGAGAGAGAAAATATTGAGTGTGTTGAAATAGGGAAGAGGTGATAGATAAATATATATAGAGAAGAGTGATAATGAGACAAAGAAACAAGAGAGGTGAAGAAGAGCCTGAGAGTTTGAAAGAAAAATGGAGAGAAAGGGAGAGAGTGGTAAAGAGAAAATAGAGGTAAAATGAGATAGATAAAGTGAAGGAGAGTCAAGCAACATATAAGGAGAGGTACAGAGAAATTGAGTTAAAATAACTAAACAATTTCAAGTACTCTCCCTTTCCTCACTTTAGAAACATTAACAGGTTGTCATTTTGATAAACATTCCTTGTAAGTTAGATAATTGTTTAGTTTATTGTTATTAGCCTAAATGGCCATGATGAAATTATTTATTAAACTACCCTGAGGAACAGTACAAAATGAATAATCATTTTAGTATAACTTTTTGTTTGATTTCGATATGATGGGATGATTGAGTATAACTTTTTGTTTGATTTAGATATGATGGGATGATTGAGTATAACTTTTTGTTTGATTTAGTTATGATGGGATGATTGAGTATAACTTTTTGTTTGATTTAGTTATGATGGGATGATTGAGTATAACTTTTTATTTCATTTAGATATGATGGGATGATTGAGTCGTTAAGAACTGTTTAAAATATAAAATCAGCTTATTGTCAAAACATAATCTCAATACTGCTGGCTTTTGGTCATGGGACCTACTTCCTGCATTCATGGTCTTGGGCATGTGCACTTCTTTCTGCCGTCATGGTCTTGGGCATGTGCACTTCTTCCTGCCGTCATGGTCTTGGGCATGTGCACTTCTTTCTGCCGTCATGGTCTTGGGCATGTGCACTTCTTCCTGCCGTCATGGTCTTGGGCATGTGCACTTCTTCCTGCCGTCATGGTCTTGGGCATGTGCACTTCTTCCTGCCGTCATGGTCTTGGGCATGTGCACTTCTTCCTGCCGTCATGGTCTTGGGCATGTGCACTTCTTCCTGCCGTCATGGTCTTGGGCATGTGCACTTCTTCCTGCCGTCATGGTCTTGGGCATGTGCACTTCTTCCTGAGGCCATGGATTCGGACATAAACCCTTCTTTCCCGAGGCCATTGTCAAACATTTTCACTCTCTCATATTAGAGAAACATTTTTTTTATATTAAAAAAACTAAGGTTGTCTTAGTTTTTTTTGTCTTTATTAATAACATAAGAGTATGGCCTAATAATAAAATAAAACTTGCACAAGGTCGGCATCATTTTTCGTTTAAATAATTTATCTAACTGCTTATTTTAACATCGATTAATTGAAATTGTGATTCCAAGTAAATTACATTTGTTAACATAAATTCAAAACAAATGTGTGTCTCTGTCAAATAAATTATTAATATTATACAATATGCACATACACTTGGTTACAAAAATACCTTTTTATGTATACGGTAAAAATAACTTAGTTCGCATTGTTCACTACTGTTGTGAAACAATCAAAGGTTACATAGTCGCACTTGCTTAATGTTGTAAGTTTTATAAGTGATATTTTCACAATCTATTTCATTTATAAGATAGAACAGGTTGCATATAATCAAATGTTTACATTTATTTTTTTTATTTTTTTTTTTTATAAAACAACATATTTCCTAAACCAGGGGTCTCAAACTCAAATCATCCAAGGGCCGAAGGATGTAGAGTCTGAGTGAGACTGGGCCGTATCAAGTAAAAAAAAAAGCGATTACAAAAGCAAATAAAATACATCTTTAACAATCCGCTTAACCTCTTAAAAAATATATAAAAAATTAATTATGACATTATATAAATGTATTATTTTTTAAAGGATATTATTTTCCCTCCAACATTAAAGTAGACGCCTTGGTTTAAATTAACTTTTGTTTTGCAATCAGCGTCAGAATCAGCAACTATATATAAGAATGAGCTATACTGACGTAACTCCAAAGAGTCCACCCGATTTTAGTTTATGCATCTTCAGTCTGGGACCCATTTACCCAGAAGAGCATCGCAGGTTGGAGGCAGTCCAGCGACGAGCAGCACGCTTTGTCCTAAACCGCTGCAGGAATACCTCTAGTGTTGGCAGCATGCTAGAAACACTAGGCTGGTCACCATTGGTGGAACGACGACGACAATCCAGGCTCTCCATGATGTACACGATAAATAATCGGCTGGTCCACTGCTCCAGTATTAAACAGAAACTCGTCCCCTCTCCCCCATAGACAGCGACGAGGCCATGGCCGGCAATTCAGGCTCATACCAGTCAGAAGCCAGTATAGCAGCTGCTCATTCCTGCCCAAGACAATCAGGGACTGGAACAATCTTTCCAAAGGAACGGTTGAGGCGACAACACTAGACACATTTGTGTCTATTGCCTCAAGCCTTGAAACCCCTAAAGCATGATTCCCTCACAAAGGGGCACTGGAAATCAGTGAAATTTCCTCATCGACACATGGAACAGAAACATTGCAAATCCCATCTACATGCATAGGAGCCAAAATGATCAATAAATTGATCGTGGGCCCTTAAGATATAGAAGAGAAGAAGAGCAGAAAAGATTTAAGTAAGTTCGGATTCCTCAAAACAATCATAGATATTTTCTATTATTTTACGGAAATCGATTAAATTTAAATATTTTAAATCCGCTTTTATTTTAGTTAAAACTTAGTTGTTATTATTATAAATTACAAATACATTTCAAGTATCAACTAAGGAACTATTTTACGTAGTTTATCCGAAAGTAAAGTTATGAAAAAAAAATATGAATTAAAAGATTATGACATAAGAATTTCATCTTAACCACATTTATCGGAAAAAAACAAAACTTCTGTTATATTTTAGTGCGTATTTTAGTGCGTAGTTAATATTGCAAAATGAAAATGAAATGTATTTGATCTAAATAATGACACAAATGACGTCATAGCTCGATTGCCTATTTTAGCCACAGCTTTGATTTTATAACCGTGCGTAACAAAACTTTTGATATATTTTCATTTTCTTAAAAGTAAAATTAATTAACATAATAGATGGCTTTTTAAAGTGCTAAAATTTTCTCAAATTAAATACAACTTAAGCTTTGTATTTTTAACATTTAATAAGTTTTTACTCTTTATAAAAGAAACTTTAATTAAAGTTATAAGGTAATAAAAATCTTAATCTTTACATGTACTTTTAATACAAAATTGAATCAGTGCAACGAAACTACATATCCAAATAGAATTCAATAATGAACTTATCACTCATCCAAATGAGAACAACAGATTTGAAATTTCAAAAAAAAATGTTTTTGCATAAGTAAGGGGGTTGCAATAGCGTGGATACTATTTTTAAACTCTGTTTGGTTTAGGATTGATTACGTTAACGTCTCGCTCAATCGGCGCGAGTTGAACACTCATTCATGTGGTTTAGAGATTATTAAAAAACTTGATTTCATATTGGATAATAACAAACTAATTGGATTAAATGGGTCAAATTTACAAAATAATGTAACAGAAATACTTAAAAATGACAGACAGATGAACGAATCAATGAAAGAAATACTAAATAATGGCAGAAAAATTAACGATACAATGAAAGAAATCTTAAATAATGACGGACAAATATGCGATACAATGAGAAATAAAAATAATTACAGACAAATGAACGATACAATGAATGAAATACTGAAAAATGAAAGACACATGAACGATGCAATGAATGAAATACTAAATGACAGACAAATGAACGATAAAATGAAAGGGATACTAAATAATGACGGACAAATAAATGATAAAATAAAAAAAAATACTGAAAAATGACAGACCAATGAACGATACAAGGAAAGATTCACTTAAAAATTACAGACACTTTTACGAAACAATGACAGAAATACTAAATAATGACAGACAAATAAATGATAAAATAAAAAAATACTGAACAATGCCAGTTTAATGAACGTTGCAATGAAAGAAATAATGAAAAATAAAAGAAAAATGAACGATACAATGAAATAAAAACTGAGTAATGAGAGACAAGTGGAAAGATGCAATGAAAGAAATACTTAATAATGACAGAAAAAAAAATCGATAAACTAAAAGAAATTCAACTTGACGTAAATAATATCAATACGCTTTTAAAAGACGTAGCAATTATGGGAGAATTCCAAAAGTCTTTTACTTTACTTCACAATAGACTCAACAATTCGAAATTGTTGAATGTAGAAATCACAATGGGAGAAGTAGTCAGAGAAATGCAGTACAATAACTTAACAATGAATGATTTGAAACAAAGTGTAAATGATAAGTGTAATGGTGACGTGTTACGAAACAAAAGAGAACAAAGACTGTCCAGTCTAGTGGACCATCTGGAAGAACTGAGGATGAATCAAGGCTCTTTAGAGACACTATTGGCCAATGTATCAGGACGTTTCAATAAGTTCTACATTTCACAAGTAAATGTTGCATGCATGTATGAATATGCGAAGGTATGTATGTGTACGTATGTATGCAAGTATGTATGTATGTATGTATGTATGTATGTATGTATGTATGTATGTATGTATGTATGTATGTATGTATGTATGTATGTATGTATGTATGTATGTATGTATGTATGTATGTATGTATGCATGTATGTATGTATGTATGTATGTATGTATGTATGTATGTATGTATGTATGTATGTATGTATGTATGTATGTATGTATGTATGTATGTATGCACACATATGTATGTATGTATGTATGCACACGTATGCATGTATGTATGTATGTTTATATTTATGTATGTATGTATGTATGTATGTATGTATGTATGTATGTATGTATGTATGTATGTATGTATGTATGTATGTATGTATATATGATTGTATGTATGAATGTCTGTATGTATGTATATGTGTATGTATGTATATATGTATAAATACATGTATGTATGTATGTATGTATGTATGTATGTATGTATGTATGCATGTATATATGTATGTATGTATGTATGTACACACATACTTATGTATGATTTTACATATGTATGTACGTATTTGTCAATGTTTGTATTTATGAATGTATGCATGTATTTATGTATTAATGTGTATATGTATGCATGCATGTATGTATGTATGTACGTACATTTGTTCCTGTGTATTGGTTGTTTTATATATGTATGTAGAACAATATGAATATTTGTTGTTTCTGTCCGTAGCTTCTCTACAAAAACGTTATTTTGTTAAGAAGATCGACATTTACAAAGAAAAACAAAATCTAGCTAGTGTTGTTTTTCGACAGTATGTTTCTATAAAGATAAAGAATAACTGCTGACCTGAATGCTGATCAAATCTGAGACTAGATAGAGAATAATTGCTGACCTGAATGCTGATCAAAGCTGATACTAGATAGAGAATAACTTCTGACCTGAATGCTGATCAAAGCTGATACTAGATAGAAAATAACTTCTGACCTGAATGCTGATCAAAGCTGATACTAGATAGAAAATAACTTCTGACCTGAATGCTGATCAAAGCTGATACTAGATAGAGAATTACTGCTGACCTGAATGCTGATCAAATCTGAGACTAGATAGAGAATAACTGCTGACCTGAATGCTGATCAAATCTGATACTAGATAAAGAATTATTTCTGAACTGAATGCTGATCAAATCTGATCCTAGATAAAGAATAATTGCTGACCTGAATGTTTATCAAATCTGATACTAGATAGAGAATAATTGCTGACCTGAATGTTTATCAAAGCTGATACTAGATAGAGAATAATTGCTGACCTTAATGCTGATCAAATCTGATACTAGATAGAGAATAACGGCTGACCTCAATTCTGCATGTGTTACTTGTCGAACTAACGAAGTGTGAGTTAATGTTTGACAAACAGTCAGCACGTGTGCAAAGTAAATACCACATTATTTGTGTTGGAAGTAGAAATGTGATAGAATTTTATTATTTTTTTTAATGTTAATAGCTACTAACTGTAGAAAGAAACTGTTTAGAAAAGTTTCTAGAGTTTCTTTTGTAAAGTTTAGTTTTATATGCATTTAAACGCGGAATTTAGGCAGAGTGAAAATGAAAACCTCAACTAGCAATGCTCCAAGGAATGAACAATTCAAGATTGGTAACTGTAAAAAAAAATCATATCAATAACATATCAATTTGTCTCCCTTTAAATGATTCCTAAATCTCGTGCTGAAAAAAAAAACCAAACATATACTGGAAATTTCCGATTGATAAAAAATGAAAATACACAAAAAACAAAGTGGAATACATAAATATTAAGTTATTATATTGTATTTTTCAAAATCATTTGTTTAGTGCAGGGTATCCAGGGGTTCGCGAGCCGACTACACAGTCGAGGCCCCCCAAAAAAGGACTGAAAACATAGATGTTATTTTTAATTATCTATGTATTATTATTTTATTTAGTTCTTATTTAATAACACATTGATATGCAACACATGCACACCTGTATTAGTGGGAAAGGTGAAATTGTTTCTTGGATGCCAAAATAGCAGGAATTAGCAGACATTTCTGAATTTAGATTTGATGTCTCTAACATCAACAGTTTGTGAGATTATCCATGGACAAATTTGTTTTCGAGTTGTTCTTCCCGTATTTCGTTCTTAAAAATGTTTGTTCACAACAGCATGGTGTCCCAAAGATTCAAAGGTACATGGACTCAAATGTTTTGAAATTAGGAAAGTCTTCCTTGTGTGAAAAATAGATAAAAAACCCACAGGTCCTTCTTTTAACTTGTCCCTAATGAGGTCTTTTGCTTGCAACTCAATGACCTCCAAGTTCAATTCATCTGGGCAACTGGCCACATCTGTTTCAAATGGGTTTTGAAAAAAATACTTCTTCTGCCTTTAAATCCAAGTCAGAAAACCGCGGCTGACACTGCAGTTTAAGGTCTTTGATGATCTCACATACAGATGACGTGGGGGAACTTTGCTGTTGCTTAAGCCATGAAGACCTTGCATGGCTGAAAGTGTGTCAAGTTGTTAGCCTGTACTTGTTCCAAATAAAAAAAAAAACAAGAAGACTTTTGATCTGAAGACCTTTAGGTGGGTCTAGAGATAAGAATCTATATTTTCCTCTCTTTGTAGTTTTAGGGTCAGAAAATTTAAATGACTAGTTATGTCTGCAGCAAAGGCAAGTTTCCATACCCACTCTTCATCAGACACTAATGGCTGTGGCTTGCCTTTACTTTCCCGGAAGTCCCCTATTTCCTTTATTAACTTAAATAGTCTGCCCAGAAATTTCTCACAACTTGGCCATCTTATTGCTGTATAATATGGTAAATTTTGCGATACTGTGTCTGTATCTTTAAACAGGTCTCTTAACTGTCTATTGTTGAGCCCATGTGTACTTATTAAGAAAACCAATTTACCACAGGATTCAGTACGCTGCTAATGTCCAATATATTTAGTACACACATATTTATGTTGAATAATACAGTGCAGAAGTCTTGGTCGCAGAATTTTTTCTCATTACACATTTGCTTCACTTGTCCCAACAAGCCTTTCTTCATGCCACTAATGTTCCATCCTCCGTCAACAGTCAGGCCACTGAGGTTAGTCCAGTCCAAATTATAAAGAGCAAATGTTTTTTTCAACTCATTAAATATATCCTCACCGGTAACAGTGTCGTACATGCTGTGTAGAGAAGCCAGCTCTTGTGATCTGTTCATGTCCTCATTCAAACTTCCAACAAACACAAGCAGTTGATAGGTGGAACGGCTGTCCAGCAATTCATCCATAGCAGTTAAAAATTGGCGACATTTGCTTTCATTTGTCTCTATTTGATTCACTATGTTTTCACCCAAGTCTGGAATACGGTGGCCCAAGCTCCGCCTTTAGATGGCATTATATCATCTCATTGACTTTGAACATGAGAGAAAGTAGAAAAACTAAGCAGCGTATAAGGTTTTAAAATGTAATGATCCGTTAGATGACATAACGCACTACTGCGTGCATCTATTTTAATAAAGTAAAAACATAACGTCCACGTAAGCGACGTCTGATCTTGGCAGGATACTAGTAAATTTCCGTAATTTTTTACGTAGACCCAAATTCCTCCGCTGGCTGCACGCGGCCCACGGGCCTATGTTTAGAGACCCCTTTTCTAGACCAAAAGATGACATTTAATTCATTTCATAAAAGTTGGCCCAGTACAAAATATGCCATTTAATTTATCACAAAAAAGTTGGCCTGGTCAAAAGTATAACATTTATTTTATAATATAAAAGTTATTCCTGTCCAAATTATGAAATTTAATTCATCATATAAATGTTAAACAAGAGCAAAAATGAAGTTTAATTCATCATATAAATTTTGGCCCAGAACAAAATAACACATTTTTTTTATAACATTGTAGTTAATATAATAGAAATTTGCCCCGTCCATAATATGACATTTAAATCATCACTTAAAAGTTGTCTCTGTCTAGTTTCCTCAAAACTCAAACTAAACATCCTTGACTTGAAGAACTTTTTGAAGAAGTTTTTTTTTGTCAAATTAAACACATTTTGGATCCCCGTCTGTGCAGCACAAGTACTTAGGATCAGGCCGTTTGGGATGAATTGTTTCCACCAGTCGGCGAGCAAAGGAATAGAAAACAATTATTTTGTTCACCAATCTGTACGAATTGTTTCCACAAGTCGGCGAGCAATGGAATAGAAAAAAATTCTTTTGTTCCCCAATCTGTACGAATTGTTTTCACCATTCGGCGAGCAATGGAATAGAACAAAATTATTTTGTTCCCCAATCTGTACGAATTTACCGACGTCTGAAGGATGCTGAATAGTTTTCCTGTTACTCCATAATGCCAGTAAAGTTTCACACAGGGTTTGTTGGTTCAGGATATTATCACCCGCCAGCATTTCCATGGTAGATCAAATTTAGATATAGACGGAGGGACATCAGATGAGATAGATTCTCTTATTGATCCTAACAAATGGAAATGTTTTATGATTGCATTGTACATTTTCAGCACATACAAAAAACTATTCAAACAAGATATTTGTAATAAATTGTTTCACTAGCAGCCATTCCGTGAGTTCTCTCAGCCATTTCAGGGACTTATTAGTTTTCATTAAGATTTGTGACTTCAGGGGGAGCACGCTGGTAAATTCGTACAGATTGGGGAACAAAAGAATTTATGTATCTTTCAGTCCTCGCCTTGATGACAAGAATTCGTCCCGAACGGCCCGATCCTAAGTATCTGTGATGAAGAGGGTTGGACGTATCATTCAAAATGTGTTTAGTTTTACAAAAACATCTTTCTTCAAATAGTTCTTCCAGTGAAGGGTGTGTTTTGTATGTGTTATGTTCCTAGCGTTCTCGATTAGTCGGTTTATGCAGTGTTTAAAATCAGACGTTGAATTGTCACACCATCCGGTACTACGAATGGAAATGTTAGTCCACTACGAACACTATTTCACCACCAAGATACACATTTCAAACTTCCGGGGACAAAACACGTTGTGGCGTGTGGGATGCACCGTTCACAAACACACACATGCTGTCAAGATGGTGAACTTTTAGCGCTTTAACATTCTGTACATATTGTGCAGATGTGCCATAAAGCTATTTCCGTAAAAGTGATGACAGTTTTAAGCGTTTTTTGTTAAAACGTTGATTTGTGTAAATATATATTTGTTTTTATCTTTCTTTTCCTTAAATTGAGCATCCTGTTACGGGATTTCCAGGCAGCAGTGACAAAAAATAATAGAACCGGACGTTGACCATTTCATTAGCCTAAATGTTAGGGTTCATAGTTTCCCATTGTATACACAACAAAACTTATTTTGTAGCACATCAAATAAGATACATGCAGTGAGGATAGGAGTTTATTTTCATTTTTATTTTGAAACTATAAATAGCCCCCGGCAGTGCCCGAGGGACAGTGAACTGCAAAGGCGTAACTAGGGGAGGCAGGGGGACAAATGTCCCTGGGCGCCAGACTAGTTAGGTGTGCCAAAATGTTCTTTCAATTTGTTTTATTGATGAAAATAATGGGTTTGAGAGTTTAAAAAAAGTAAGGGAGGTTCTTTAAAATGAATCTTGTCCCCGGGCGCCAAACACTGTAGCTACGCCACTGGGGAATTGGTCCCCGTATATAATGTTTAAGGACCCTTGCTTGATATCAATCGATGCTAGCGAGTTCTCCGATATGATCAAGTTTAAAAAAAAAAAAAAAAAAACTAAAATAAAAATAGTTAGTGTCTAGGAAGCTGCATCACAATAATACTTGTATGTTTGGAACTAACAGGGCTGGAGTTAATTAGATACCTTGATGTCCCAAGTAACAGACGAATCAACTTTTTTTTTTTTTTTTAAATTTTAAAATATGCCCCTTTCCCCCCCCCCCACCCCTATTTTTTTCGCAAAGGCAAATTAAATAATAACTAAAACAAAATTTAGTTCAAGTATTTCATTTTATGGCGTATTTCCCCCCCCCCTTCCAATCCAATCACATTGAAATGTAAGTTTAAAGTATTTCGTTATCAAACATTTGTAGGGATAGGGGACATGGTTTATTCTAATGGTTGTTTAATACTGAAAGTAAGTTTTCAGATTAAATCTATTGGATGGCGTTGTCAAAGTATTTCAGAAATTCAATCATTTTTCTATGTTAAGTGTACTGCTGACTATACGAACGGATGGCGTTCAAAACCTGCAACACTAAAACCAAATATTACGTAGGTCTCAGATTAAAAATGTTAACCAGTAGGCAATTAAAACAGTTAATCAGTCCACAAATAAAACAGTTAATCAGTCCACAAATAAAACAGTTAATCAGTCCAAAAATAAAACAGTTAACCAGTCCACAAATAAAACAGTTAATCAGTCCACAAATAAAACAGTTAATCAGTCCACAAATAAAACAGTTAACCAGTCCACAAATAAAACAGTTAATCAGTCCACATGATGTTTTATGATCCAATCGTTTAAATGGCGCTTATATAAGCAACTCTATACATCTCAACCTGGTAACGTCTCCTTGACAGATTAGGGAACAGAAGAAATGGTGGAACAATCATATAACAGCAAGGTAGTGTCGGACAGACAGGATTATCATAACTTAAATTACATTTTTACTTTTTATTTTCTTGTATGTTTCATTTAAAAGAATAAGTTAATAACCTGTGTACAACATACACTAATCAAGTTGATTCCTTCACGTGGCTCTTCTTGGCGGCAAACAGTACACAGCGGTTCCAGGAAAAACCCGGACATGCGCATCGATATTTTACCATGTTTGTCTGTCTGTATGTTTATGGGCCACTTCAACAGTTGCGAACAAACGCTGCTCGTAAGCCATTCAAAGAATCAATAGATTGCAACGATTACAAACTCGTTATGTGTTGTTTTCGGGACCACGTCCATGGAAATGCCACAAATGCAATGCAACGCGGCTCTTGGGTAGAAACACCGCCAGAATTAGAGAAAGAAAGTGGAGAATTTTGTGAAAAAGAATTTTTGATTTAATGCGTTAACGACGTCATAAAGTCTGAGATATTGCTAGGAAATTTCAGGGATCCACAAAGGCTTGGGACCCGATCCAACGCTTAGAGAAAGAAAGTGGAGAATTTTGTGAAAAAGAATTTTTGATTTAATGCGTTAACGACGTCATAAAGTCTGAGATATTGCTAGGAAATTTCAGGGATCCACAAAGGCTTGGGACCCGATCCAACGCAAAGGCAGCCACACTGAGAGCTGCAAGGGGAATCCCCCCCCCCCAATTCCCCTGCAGACGTTTTTGCGCTGGGCGAATGAGCTTGTCACATAAAAAATCAAATGTTAAGAAAGCTAAACCACAAAAAAAAAAATAAAAGAAAAAAAAATAACCACTGATAATTTTGGATTTCGACCTATTCCTGAACGAAAATATGATACATAAATGGCGACCTTGAATTTACTGAGTCCACATAGAGTGGGAGCATTGATTCACTTTTATGACGAATTGATACGGTATAGAATCGTGGTTGCTGCACTGCAGAAGATCATATGCAAAAACTGGAAAATCCTAAGTACTATGGATTATACACTATTTTTCAGTTCCTTACGAACAGCGTTTGGAGTCAAAGAAAAGAGACAGAAATGGAGTCATTGGGTTTAAACCAGTGATTGAAAGACCGAGCTCAATTAGGATTAAGGGGTGGGGGAAATGTTTGACACTACTTTAACCGGCGCACATGCTCCAACTAAGGTTGCAGATGAAAGCACTAAGGAATACCTCTCTGAAACACTCCAAAGAATCTTTGATGAGGCACCACGCCATGATGCAAAGTTGTCATGGAAATTTCAAAGCGAAAATCGCGCAAGAACTCTATGCTTAGAGACCAACTATTGGAAAAGAAAGTCTGCATGACGAGAGCAATGACAACGGAACACGTCTTGCAGACTTCGCTACATGGAAATAAGGGACAATTAGCAGCACAATATTCCAACACAAACAAAGTTATAAAGTGACATAGATATCACCAGATGGATTTACCCTAAATCAAATTGAATACGTACTGATTGACAGGAGGCATGGCTTTGAAATATTAGATGTACAAAATTGTAG
Source organism: Lymnaea stagnalis (assembly GCA_964033795.1). Taxonomy (NCBI): domain Eukaryota; kingdom Metazoa; phylum Mollusca; class Gastropoda; family Lymnaeidae; genus Lymnaea; species Lymnaea stagnalis. The sequence continues at coordinate 11,778 of CAXITT010001326.1, read as the reverse complement.
ATTGGGAGACATCGACTCAGACCACATACTCATTGGGAGGGGGCACATGTAGACACAGACCATCTACTTATACGAATAAAATGTAAATACAGAATTTTTAACATCCGCAATAGACAAAATTTAAAAAAAAACAGTACAAGAGTAAACAAATAATTAAGGACCCAAAAATTACTTGGGGCACATCAACAGAAGATTCGAAATCAGTTACAATTATTTAAAAGAGAAATAGCCAAAAGTATCAATATAAATGAGCCATGGGGGAAAAAATGTAGCAAAAAGTTGAATTTGTAACAGAGGATGCAATAGGACTTAAACTGACAACGAAAAGAACAGAATGGTATGACGCAGAATGCAGAGAACTTATAGAACAAGGAAACAAGGTTTAGCTAAATATGCTGAAAAGGGAGACAAGAAAAACACGACAATCATTTAATGAAAGAAGAAAGTTGGCGACCAAACTTTGCAAAAAGAAGAAAAAATGTGTTGGGGAAAAATCAAGATCGATTAGTTGGCAACAGAATGAGATTTGAGAGGAACGTTGCTGAAGATAAAGCAGGAACCTAACGGCTTTCAAGCAATATCACACATGAATGAATGTATGGATGGAAGACTGATCACAGAGAGCAATAGAGTACTAGAGAGATGTGCACAACACTTTGGAGGCTTAGTGAATGGCTCAGGTGGAGGAACCAATTAGGAGCACGCTCTACCACAAAAGAGTACCGGAGCCAATGGTCTACCAGACACTATTAAATGAAACAAATGATGTGATCCTTACCACGAAGAATAGCAAAGTCTCAGGAATAGACCGTATCACTGCAGAACTGATAAAGTTATGTGGAAGCAAACTGCATAGGCAAATACACGACCTCATATACAGAATTTTGCAGGAGGTAGAAATGAAAAAAAAGAATGGGACACTGCGCTTATAATCTAAATTCACAACAAAGGATCAAAGTGGTCTGCTCAAACTACAGAGGAAGCACTCTTCTTACTGCAATGTACACAATTTTCACAAAAAATTTAGCAAGAAAACTTGAAAAGTATAGTTAACAGATCCCAGGGGACTATCAATGCGGATTACGTCAGTCTAGATCAACCGCGGATCATATTTTTATTATTAGAAGTCCGCTGGAGAAATGCTTCGAATGCGACATCACCATACATCCAATATATGTGGACTAAAAACTGCTTGTGATAGACAGGAAAAAACTGAACCATGTTTCACAGTACCCTACAGAATTTTTGAGTCCTAAACGAATTGACCTCGGCTCATACATATGACGATGGCAAACTCCAAAAGTTGAAAAAAATGACAGGGAGAATACTCAAGGGAGTTCACAATTAATCGAGGATTCGGACAAGCATATTCACTATCATGTATTCTGTTCAAAATCTCGTATTAAAAGGTTATTAGAAACATACATGTGAACACCAGTGGAACCATTACAAACTACCTCCTGAGAGATGTACATGTGAGCACCAGTGGAACCATTACAGACTACCTCCAGAGAGACGTACATGTGAGCACCAGTGGAACTTTAGAAACATACATGTGAACACCAGTGGAACCATTACAAACTACCTCCTGAGAGATGTACATGTGAGCACCAGTGGAACCATTACAGACTACCTCCAGAGAGACGTACATGTGAGCACCAGTGGAACCATTACAGACTACCTCCAGAGAGACGTACATGTGAACACCAGTGGAACACTTACAGACTACCTCCAGAGAGATGTACATGTGATCACCAGTGGAACACTTACAGACTACCTCGAGAGAGACGTACATGTGAGCACCAGTGGAACACTTACAGACTGCTTCCAGAGAGACGTACATGTGAGCACCAGTGGAACACTTACAGACTACTTCCAGAGAAAATTACATGTGAGCACCAGTGGAACACTTACAGACTACCTCCAGAGAGACATACATGTGAGCACCAGTGGAACACTTACAGACTACTTCCAGAGAGACGTACATGTGAGCACCAGTGGAACACTTACAGACTACTTCCAGAGAGACATACATGTGAGCACCAGTGGAACACTTACAGACTACTTCCAGAGAGACGTACATGTGAGCACCAGTGGAACCATTACAGACTACCTCGAGAGAGACGTACATGTGAGCACCAGTGGAACACTTACAGACTACTTCCAGAGAGATGTACATGTGAGCACCAGTGGAACACTTACAGACTACTTCCAGAGAGACATACATGTGAGCACCAGTGGAACCATTACAGACTACCTCGAGAGAGACGTACATGTGAGCACCTGTGGAACAATGATGGACTGCTTCCAGAGAGATGTACATGTGAGCACCAGTGGAACACTTAAAGACTACTTCCAGAGAGACATACATGTGAGCACCAGTGGAACCATTACAGACTACCTCGAGAGAGACGTACATGTGAGCACCTGTGGAACACTTACAGACTACTTCCAGAGAGACGTACATGTGAGCACCACTGGAACACTTACAGACTACTTCCAGAGAGACATACATGTGAGCACCAGTGGAACCATTACAGACTACCTCGAGAGAGACGTACATGTGAGCACCAGTGGAACACTTACAGACTACTTCCAGAGAGATGTACATGTGAGCACCAGTGGAACACTTACAGACTACTTCCAGAGAGACATACATGTGAGCACCAGTGGAACCATTACAGACTACCTCGAGAGAGACGTACATGTGAGCACCTGTGAAACAATGATATACTGCTTCCAGAGAGACGTACATGTGAGCACCTGTGGAACAATGATAGACTGCTTCCAGAGAGATGTACATGTGAGCACCTGTGGAACAATGATAGACTGCTTCCATGTGAGCACCTGTGGAACAATGATAGACTGCTTCCAGAGAGATGTACATGTGAGCACCAGTGGAACACTTACAGACTACTTCCAGGGAGACATACATGTGAGCACCAGTGGAACCATTACAGACTACCTCGAGAGAGACGTACATGTGAGCACCTGTGGAACACTTACAGACTACTTCCAGAGAGACATACATGTGAGCACCAGTGGAACCATTACAGACTACCTCGAGAGAGACGTACATGTGAGCACCAGTGGAACAATGATAGACTGCTTCCAGAGAGATGTACATGTGAGCACCAGTGGAACACTTACAGACTTCTTCTAGAGAGACGTACATGTGAGCACCAGTGGAACCATTACAAACTACCTCCAGAGAGATGTACATGTGAGCACCAGTGGAACCATTACAGACTACCTCGAGAGAGACGTACATGTGAGCATCTGTGGAACAATGATAGACTGCTTTCAGAGAGATGTACATGTGAGCACCTGTGGAACAATGATAGACTGATTCCAGAGAGACATACATGTGAGCACCAGTGGAACACTTACAGACTACTTCCAGAGAGACGTACATGTGAGCACCTGTGGAACACTTACAGACTACTTCCAGAGAGACGTACATGTGAGCACCAGTGGAACACTTACAGACTACTTCCAGAGAGACATACATGTGAGCACCAGTGGAACACTTACAGACTACTTCCAGAGAGACGTACATGTGAGCACCAGTGGAACCATTACAGACTACCTCGAGAGAGACGTACATGTGAGCACCAGTGGAACACTTACAGACTACTTCCAGAGAGATGTACATGTGAGCACCAGTGGAACACTTACAGACTACTTCCAGAGAGACATACATGTGAGCACCAGTGGAACCATTACAGACTACCTCGAGAGAGACGTACATGTGAGCACCTGTGAAACAATGATATACTGCTTCCAGAGAGACGTACATGTGAGCACCAGTGGAACCATTACAAACTTCCTCCAGAGAGATGTACATGTGAGCACCAGTGGAACACTTAAAGACTACCTCCAGAGAGATGTACATGTGAGCACCAGTGGAACACTTACAGACTACTTTGATGACATACAAACTAACATTAACTTTGCTTTTGTTTGTGGGCCGCTGGCTGGCTAACTGACTGGCTGGCTGGCTAACTGACTGGCTGGCTGGCTAACTGACTGGCTGGCTGGCTAACTGACTGGCTGGCTGGCTAACTGACTGGCTGGCTGGCTAACTGACTGGCTGGCTGGCTAACTGACTGGCTGGCTGGCTAACTGACTGGCTGGCTGGCTAACTGACTGGCTGGCTGGCTAACTGACTGACTGGCTGGCTAACTGACTGGATGGCTGGCTAACTGACTGGCTGGCTGGCTAACTGACTGGCTGGCTTGCTAACTGACTGGCTGGGTGGCTAAATCTTCGGACGGCTAATTGAACAACTTTTCGAACTGAAACTTGGAACATAGACTATTTCCCGATGACAACAAACTGTGTCAAATTTTCATCAAAACCCGCAACTGTAAAAATCTGATCTTCCTGTTTTTCAAGATAAAGATAAAATCAAATCCAGATAATTGCGCTAAATGAGATTCTTCAAAAATTATATATACACCGGTTTATTGTAAGTGCGTTTTGTGCTTAATATTTTTTATTTCGATTTAACTTTTTTTTCTGACACGATTGGTGAAAGAAATCTGCCGTGTAAAAGCTGGCGGGTCATTAGAATATTAATATAGCTCAGTTTGCTTTAAAAATAATGTGTGGTTGTCATTCTTAAAAAATGCATCACTTGTATGAATGCTTTGTCAAATTTTCAACCCCAGCACACACCGCTCTATATTATATGTTGTAAATGATTTATAAGAAAGACCATGCCTTTATTGATTGCCTAGTGTCAAGTCCATGATACTAGAGTGTAGCAACTCGCGCGAGACTTATCGACTTCACATATTCTGGGTAATTCAGACACTGCGTGTTTGTTTTTGTTTTTTGGACGGGCGCACATTACAAGGTTAATTTGTAATCGGGTCTCACGGTTCAGTGCTCGGCTTGCGAGGACCTAAAAAGTCGACGATGCTTTGTGTAAGGTGAGGTGGCACCTAATTTATTGCTTGGCATTTTAAAAATGGATTAACTATTTTAAAAAGTGTAAAACATAATAGATGTCTACTTAAATTTATTTTTTAAAAATTAATATCAAGAAGTGGTTCTGTGTGATTTCATTGGGTTTCATTTAACATATTATATATAAAAAGTGCTGTTATTCTTTTTTTTATATTTTTTTATTTTTTATTTTTATCAAAGGCGAAAGTTATGTACAATAATCGAATCAGGTTTAACAAATTGAAAAGAATGTTCTATGCCTATGACATTGATTGAAATTTTTCGGTAAAAATTATGTCTGCCTTTCATTTAGTATACAGCATGTATGCCTCTTATTCGGTATACATTATGTCTGCCTCTCATTTGATATACAGTATGTCTGCCTCTCATTTAGTATGTATTACGCCTGCCTCTCATTCAGTATACTATACGTCTGCCTCTTTGTATTATACAGTATGTCTGCCTTTCATTCGGTATATATTATGTTTGCCTTTCAGTGTGGTATACATTTGTTCTTCTTATCTGTATAGTAAACATTTGTTCTGCCTCTCAGTGTGGTATACATTTGTTCTGACTCTCAGTGTGGTATATATTTGTTCTGCCTTTCATTCGGTATACACTTGTTCTGCCTCTAATTCAGTATACATTTGGTCTGTCTCTCAGTGTGGTATACATTTGATCTGCCTCTCGTGGCGACTGTTAATGTTGATAATTTCTTCTTTATACTTTCCATTTCTATACATTTTTACTCATAACACGAGCCATTCACCTCATCCTATCTTAATTCCTAATTATCCAAAGGATCCCCCCTTTATCCACTACCCACCACCTCGTATAAACAGAATCATCCCTATTATTCACTTCCCTACACTTCGTATCCACTGAATCAACCTACACTTCACAGATGCATACTCAATGCAGGATTCTGTATTGTAGCACTAACAACATTTCACTATATTGTAGCTCTAGCAACATAACACTGTATTGTAGCTCTAAAAAATAACACTGTATTGTAGTTCTAGCAACGTAAAACTTTATTGTAGCTATAACAACATAACACTGTATTGTAGCTTTAACAACATAACACTGTATTGTAGCTATAACAACATAACACTGTATTGTAGCTTTAACAACATAACACTGTATTGTAGCTATAACAAAATAACACTGTATTGTAGCTTTAACAACATAACACTGTATTGTAGCTATAACAACACAACACTGTATTGTAGCTATAACAACGTAACACTGTATTGTAGCTATAACAACATAACACTGTATTGTAGCTATAACAACATAACACAGTATTTTTCATCAATTTTGCTAATTTCCTGGTTCCGAATGTGGTTCCTTCTCGTTTTGCTAGAAGCTCGTCTCATTCATCTCATTTCAAAGGTGAACATTCTTTCCTCGAGATGTTTATTCCGAGACCCCGGTTTGACAACCTATAATTATTGTATGTCGGTAATAAAAATGAGATATTAACTTATTTTGTCTCGTTTTAAAGTAGCTTATATTAAATTATCTACCAAAAATAAAAAAAATAAACATAATTTGATTGAAAAGTGTAACTTAATATGAAACGGTAACAAAATGATGCCTTTGAGACATTGCTGTCCTCATAAAATGCAAAAATCCATATTTTGAATACATTCTTATTTGGGATAAACCTCTAGCGTGCGATTCTCCCTTCTTTGCACCTACATTTTTTTTATTTGGTATCAAGTTGCCAATAAATATTAAAAGCAACACCCTTAGGTCGGTAAAATCATCGGCGTGTCACAGCACTTTATGCATGCCACTGAGCTACATGAGACATAATCATTTTGACCCATCTCACCGTCCCTCAATATGAAACGCAAAGATTTTTAGTTTATCGACTTGTTCAAAGTTTATTTCCATGCATCTCTCGATAATATAATTGAGAATAAGAACTTAAAGAATGAATCTAGTTTTTTAGAACATGACTTATTCGAAAAAATGTTAATACCAATGTCGATGTCAAAGCGACGGTCAATTTCAATTAAATTGAAATATGATCCTGATTCAAACGACACCATCCTTAACATTGGGGAACTATACAAATCATTCAGATACGTATTCAAATTATTATTTTTAAATTTCTCATTTACATTGAAAAGAATATGCAAACATTTTGTATTTTTAATGTATTTTACACTTATATGTTGGAAAGAAAGAACTTTATTTGAAAGATTTTCCCATTTACACATGTATAAAAATGCAAAAAGATAAATAGTTTTATTTACAACAATGTGCATATTATTTTGAAATCCGAAGATGTTTTATGACATGTAATGTAGCTTAATAGCCAAAGTTATACAATCAGACTTAGCTTAAAATACTATGCTAGCATTGTCACCTACGTCTTCTTGTGTAGCATGCATATATAATATTTATATATATATATATATATATATATATATATATATATATATAAGATAGATAGAGAGGTAGGGAGGTAGGGAGGTAGGTAGATAGATAGATAGAGAGATAGATAGATAGATAGAGAGAGAGAGAGATAGATAGAGAGATAGA
>CAXITT010001325.1:91478-107657 GCA_964033795.1 Lymnaea stagnalis | reverse complement strand
GGGGGGGGGGGGGGGGGGGGGGGGGGGGGGAATGATTGTTCCACAGATTCCCCCGAATCGCCCCTGGACATGGGATGTAGTGAAACTTGTTTTTCCACCTCATTCTGCGACGACTCATTTTGGCTTAGTTCACAAATAGTGTATAGTGGTCTGTGAGAAGAGCCGGTGCTAAATTTTTGGAGGCCTGGTGCTTAGCCCACCACTAATTATAGTAGACTCTCTAACCACTGTAAAGGAAACATGTGTTAGCTGTGAAATCATAACATCGTTCAATCAAATTTGAAATGTTTCTTCTTTCAACAGTTCTAAGATTTCAACGAAGTTAAAACGTTTCTTTCTCCGTCGTGCTATCAAAGTAGAGAAGCACCCAATGTCGCCTTGAAAGTCAAGACGTGTCCAGATTTCCGACTCGATGTTCAAAAAAAAAACCTGTTTAATTTGACAATCTTACCTGGTCAATTGTTAACCTCAAGGATGATTTATTTTTTTCTTATTAAATGAACGAACGATCTCTCTCCATGCTGTAGTTTTTCTTACAGCAAACGTTTACGTTACTTCGAAGGGGCATGACCTAACCAGAGGCGTAGCTAGAGTGCTTGGCGCCCGGGGACAAGATTCATTTTAAAACGTCTCCATTTTTTTTTTCAAACTCTCCAACCCATTATTTTCAACCATAAAATAATGTCAAAGCACATTTGAGCGCCCCTAAATAGTCTGGCACCCCCAGGACATCTGTCCTCCCCCCCCCCCGCCACCGCCCCACACTTAGCTTCGCCTCTGGACCTAACGTCTTGAATGCCATCTTGCAGATTACAGTGCAACACTTTATTTAATATATTTTTAGGGATACCCGAGCTACTGTTTCAGGCGATGGAAGTGTTTATTTTTTTATTTATTTTATTTTTTTTAAAGAAGTAAAATTTATTATTAATATCATCTGAATGAGATTCGGCAAATGATTTTGATCATATCAGATATGAGAGCGGTGTTGGTATGGAAATATAAAAAAACGAACACCGTCGAGCGATTTCAGAATAATGTTCTTCTCAGTTGACCTATATCAGACGTGTCCTTGGCTGTTAAAACAACGCCTGGCTTACTCACTACCGTCATCTGATTTACGTTTCATTTTAATTTTTAATTTCCCGCAAACAATGAATTTAAGAGCGCTGCATCTGTTCCAGTTCCAAGAGCTCACAAACAAGGTAAGCTGGTTAGAAGTGATAGAAAAGACGTACTCGATTTAGACTCAGTTCCTATAAGATAGGATTCCTTTCAAATTTTCGTTCATACATTAATTGCGATTTTTGTGTGTGAAGCCTTGTCACACCTTTCAAATTATTAGTTGATCAAATTTTCATTCCCCCCCCCCCCCCCCCACCCAAAAAAAAAAAAATAAAAAAAAAAAAACCCCCCAAACAAAAAAAAAAAAAATTTAAAAAATGAAACGACGCACAAAATAGTGCGTTTATACAAACATTTGACGCAAATTTGAAGCCCCTTTGAGGAATTTGATCTTGTGAACTGACGCTTAGGCAACATGTCAGACAAACACGGGCACTTGATGAATTCAATCTTGGACATGCACCTTGTAATTGTCAGTATAATTACATGCGTCTATTTTAATCTGTATTTGATTTAAGATAATATTTTCTATAACCACAATGAGTGCGCTGTAATTAGAGGCGTAGTGAGGGGGGGGGCAGGTGTTAGTTAGTTAGTTAGGGGCGCCAAAATATTATTTTTAGATGAAAATAATGGGCTTGAGAGTTGAAAAAAAGAAAAAGGGGCGCTTTAAAATGGATCTTGTCCCCGGGCGCGAATCTTGCCCCCGGGCGCCAAACACCCACGCTACGCCACTGTCTGTAATTAGTGAAGGTGTGTTCAGTCTCTTTAAGCCCAAGGGGGTCCCCGGGAAAAAAAGGAGGGGATCTCTATGAGGGAGGCCTACATTCATGAAGGAAAAAAACAAAAAAACACACGTTTATTTTCGGAGAGAAAAGACTATAATGTGCTGGTGCATACAGTTTCCGCTTTCATATCAGTTTCGGTTGTCATGGTTTGACTACGTCAACGTTGGATCGAATGACGTCACCGTGAATTGAGACGAGACAAACTATTCAGCGTAAAAGTATATATGTCAATTTAAGAACTAATATTATTGGGTCTGTTTTGAATAACCCTACTTAACTTACTGGACGCAAGTTTATGGAACAACCAACATGGTTTTGGAACCAACCCAACTTGGTCAAAGTAGGCCGGCAGCGTAGGGCAAGCTTACCCTGTTTTAAAAAAAAAAATGTGGACGTACCCCATAGCATCGTCTGCTTTTCAAGGGCAGCACTGTTAAATATACTATGGTCTTTGGCTGGCAATGGGTCTAGGGGCTTCTATAAGGTCCTCTAGCCCAGCGTTCCCCGAATGGTGGTCCGCGGACCGGCCACCAGTCGACGAATCTTACGATGCCGGTCCGCACAACATGATGATGTTTGGTCAAATATATATAAAAATAATAGCTAATAAATCTAGTGGTGGTCCCTGGGGCAGTTTCGAAACATGTCGACCGGTCCGCCAAACTGAAAATGTATGGGCGAAACTCTGTTCTATCCGATCTAATGGCGTAGGGGGGGCGTGAGGAGGGGGGTCTGCCCCCTGAGATAATTTTTTTCTTTATATGGGTGGGGGGGGGAGGCATTTTCGGAAAACTTCATTTTGTGTATGTGTGTGTGTGGAAGCGAGCGGCAAGAAAATCAGCGCCTCTCATCCGACCATGATCTTAATTAGCATCTTAGCAGTGTTAAGGCGAGACGACCAGTGTGTCATTCAATCCGAAATGTCAAATGTCAAGTTTTGTACAACATGTACACGTTTTTCTGTGTGTGTGTGTGTGTGTGTTTTTACTCGATCTACCATTGTAGCTGTGACGTCGATCTACCGTTGTAGCTGTGACGTCGATCTACCGTTATAGCTGTGACGTCGATCTACCGTCGTAGATGTGACGTCGTCTACCGTCGTAGCTGTGACGTCGATCTACCGTCGAAGCTGTGACGTCGATCTACCGTCGAAGCTGTGACGTCGATCTACCGTCGCAGCTGTGACGTCGATCTACCGTCGCAGCTGTGACGTCGATCTACCGTCGTAGCTGTGACGTCGATCTACCGTCGAAGCTGTGACGTCGATCTACCGTCGCAGCTGTGACGTCGATCTACCGTCGTAGCTGTGACGTCGATCTACCGTCGTAGCCGTGACGTCGATCTACCGTCGTAGCTGTGACGTGATGTTTTCTTTGTGATCGTTAAACCAGCGTCCATGTACCTCGTACTGCAGAGTCTCTGTCGTAAAAAAAAAAAAAAAAACAAAAAGCAAAAAGAAAACAAAACAAAGTCATTATCAATACAAAATGCCACCAAGATGACAAACTTAACAATTTCACGATATTGTGTAATTATTTTTTTTTTTTTTTTTTTTTTTTTTTTTTTTTTGGTGTTTTTTTTTTTTTTTTTAATTTTTTCTTTTTTTTTTAAAGGTAATACATCCCAATAAATTGAACAAATAAACACATACAGGACAGTCCACTCCACAGATAAGCCATGTGGTGGCTTGATAACTGCACAGCGATCTTTAAACATATCAGCTTCTATAAACATGATATGGACACGGAGTTGTCGACCTTGGACTTATGGCTTGGCACGTCAACACATTTTTTGGTTTAACCGTTATTTTGTTTCCCTTCACTTCCTTTGGATTTAACAGCGGTTCTGGCGCTGTCACCGGGGATTTCCGTTTCAAACAAAGACAATTTGTTGCGAGGCAATCTTAGCCAATTCAGCAAATGTGTGTGTAGTGTGTGTGTGTGTTGTAAGAGTGTGTTTGTGAGGTTGTAAGCAAGTAAAGAATTTATTAATTTTTGGACCACCTACTTCAGCATGTGACCTCACCCACTTTGGACCACCTACTTCAGCATGTGACATCACCCACTTTGGACCACCCACTTCAGCATGTGACATCACTCACTTTGGACCACCCACTTCAGCATGTGACATCACTCACTTTGGACCACCTACTTCAGCATGTGACATCACCCACTTTGGACCACCCACTTCAGCATGTGACATCACTCACTTTGGACCACCTACTTCAGCATGTGACGTTACCCACTTTGGACAACCTACTTCAACATGCGACATCACTCACTTTGGACCACCTACTTCAACATGCGACGTTACCCACTTTGGACCACCTACTTCAGCATGTGACATCACTCACTTTGGACCTTCAACTTCAATATCTGACATCACTCACCTTGGACAACCAACTTCAAAATATGACATCACTCACTTTGGACAACCAACTTCAACATTTGACATCAGTCTCCTTGGACAACCAACTTCAACGTGTGACATCACTCACTTTGGACAACCAACTTCAACATGTGACATCACTCACTTTGGATCATCAACATGGGACGTCACTCACTTTACACCACCCACCTCAACACAGGACATAGATGGACCATATACTTCAAAAAATTAATTTTGGTAATTGTTAATGATCCAAATGTTACGCGAAATGCACGTTTTGAGAATAGAGATTAAAGTCCAGCAGGGGAGAGAAGAACACTACAACGTGTTTACGGCCAAGTGTGAGAGAGTAGCCGAATCAGCTGTTGCGTTATTTAGGTCACCTGAACATCTGTCCTTGGTCAATCGCTCTTATGCCATTACAATCGTGCCGGGGTTTTTCTGCTTCGAGTTGCCGCGCAGCACATTAGAGAGCTGTAGAGAGTGGTGGCCCCTTTTAAGGGGGGCCATCCAATAAATGAAGTTACGATTTTTGGGGGGCGGGTTTTTACCCCCCCCCCCTTCTACCCACCGTCACAAATTTGTTACAATTTTTAGGACACCCTCATAACACCTTGTCACAAAGTCTAACTCCACCCCCCCCTCCCTTTTTTATGCGTGAGGTCATTTGAAGCAAGAGGAAAGTCTTTATGAGGTACAATCCCAGGAGCATAACTGGGTTTTTGACGCCCTTGGCTAATTTATTTTTGGCGCCCTTTTGTTTAAATAAAAATAAAAAAATTAGAGATTTTACGGCACCCTTTTGAACTGGCGCAGGCCGGCGCCCTTGGCAACTGCCCCAATGCCAAGCCGTAAAATCCACCCAGAGTAGTTCAACAGTAGTTGTGCGTTCAGGGGTACTATCCACTTGTAGTAGTTGTGTACTCAGAGGTAAACACCATTGTACCAAGTTCCAACACACCAGCCTAATCGGATGGAGGAACTGAACATATGCTACGTAAAGTCAAAATATAGTTTTATATGGCATATAGTTACAGTTCCCCTTTTACTCCAGAGGAGATCAACTTATATGTCACTATAACCACTTTAAGGCAATAAATCAACTTTTTCTCTTTCGAACATACACTAATTAATATATAGGCCAGCGTAGGAAAACATTTGTTATAAATTATATCTGAAAAGAAAACATGTTGCGAGCCGCGTGCAGGTGCGAATAGTTGTAAATGGCATTAATTATTTAATTAATAATATTATTATACAAGCCGCGTTCATTCAAAAAGCCGCATGCGACTTCGGTGTTTCAGGTTGCCAGCTTCTGATCTGGCTCTAGTCGATCTAGAATCTAGGTGCATTTCATGTCAGTTAAAATGATAGGCAGTAAACCTTTTCATATTTTTAACGTGTTAATTTGTAGATGTCGCAAATAAATTACAGTTATAGACATAAATTGACATTAAAAATTTAAAAAAAAAAAAAAAATTTAAAATTAAAGTTAATTTTCATGGAGTAAACTACTCAATGTCAATAGTACCATTAATAAAAGAAACTTCGTATGAAACTCACTGTTTTTAACCATGATTGCGCGGGATATTACTAAGCATAATTGAGTCCTGAAGAAACAACTTTTCGGCAAAAAAAATTCTAAAAGTTTTTTTTAATTATGTTTTTAATAAACGTAAATTTAACGCAGTGAACATTGAAGGGAGAAAGTCGCGATTTCATTGGCTATCGCTTCAAATTTAGAACGGGGTTTGACCTCGAAACGAAGTGCAGGATGCAAATGAACTGAGCTGTGACACTTATCAGCTGTTTCGGGCTTGACATCCACCGCACTACGGACGAAAACGTATAAAAGCTTTACAGGAGCGCCAGTGGGCACCCATTTAGCCAATTTTGTTTTCCTTAGCTGTTGCTTAGCAGCAGTTAATCATCATGGTATTTTATTGTTCTGCGCTGTGACTGTGACATCAGATATTCAAACACACCCACAAAGCATTTCCGCATTTGTTGTAATCAGCTGACCGGGTTACAAGAAGTTAGAATCATAAGAATGCTAGACGTTGGAACATTGACAAGCCGACTGAAATCTGCAATGAAATCTTTACTTATCGGTACCAAATCAGAACCTGATTATTCATTGATCATAGAAACAGATTTTGAACACGAAAAACACTACGCTAAATTGGGTACGTAGATTTATTGGACTTCGCCGTTATTTACTACACTTACTGTTATAAATTTAAATTTTTTGTCTGCTATTGATTTATTGATTGACTATTACTATTGCTTGTGTTATGCTGCTAAGAATAGATTATGAGTCAAATAATGCGCGAGTGAATAAGAATAGTTTATGAGTAAGACAGTTAATTTTTTATTCAGTGTGAATGTATGAACTTAATGAAAATGTGAACGTAATAAATTTAAATAAAAATGTAAAGCTAGAAGTCATTAGAATTAGAGTAGAGTCATCATTGTCACATTAATTAATGATTATTCTTTGTAATAAACAAATTATTATTTATAAATTACAATTTAATACTTTTTTAGGTATTTCATAAATAATTAAAATTAAATAATAATAATATTAACATTTTTAATAATAATTAGATCTACTTTTTCCTTAAATAATATTCTGTAAAATACAGTTTTTTGTTACGTTTCTCACTGTCACTACTATGGCCTATCCTAGTTGATTGGTAGCAGGTAGCTAAAATTAAAACTAAAGTATCTACTATCTACCACTCAGGACTATTGACAAAGAAAATAATTCAAATTATAAATATTATTGACATTTATTTGCCTTTCACGTTTCTAAAAAGTAAAGCTAAAATTAAAATAGAGAAATACTTTTACTAATATTATACCTGTTCTATAATTTATAATATTAGAAAAACTTTTAGAGCTAAACTAATACTAATACTAAAATGGCCATATTATGCCATAATGCTTCATCCCTAAAATTGTTGTCATTGTCATTGGACTTTTTCAAATTTAAATAGTTCTATTTAATTAAATATATTTTAATCCTGCCTTAACAATTAGGCCTGAATACAGTAAACTCTATTATCTTGACAACTGGCAGAAGTAAAGACATGTTAACATTTAAAATAAATATTAATATGCTCAATTTTAAATTTAAAACTTTCAAAATGACTTTTTTCAGAATTATGAAATGACTCATATCCTTAGCTTTAATAAAAGTTGCTTTTAAAAAAGATAAAAAAATATTTCTGTAAATGTTTATAAAAAAAAAAAAGTTTAAAAAAAAAAAATAATTTCATAATGTTGTTATTGACAATAGTAAAATATATACATACATCAAATTTTTAAGTGGCAACTATTTTTACTATTTACAGATGAAAAGAACCCAAATATGAACAGCTATGGAGATTTCCAAGATTCTATTGAGTATCAAACCTGTCACTCAATTCAGAAGGAAATAGAAGCAGCAATCACTGAATCCTGTGAGAAAGAAAGTAAATGCAAAATTATTTTTCCCTCTGACTTGATGTCACGTGTCTCTCAAGACGTTCTTCGTATGTCGATGGCGGAACCTTGTGGTGTACGTGGCTGCGCCATATACATTTTGCTAGATGAAAAGAATAAACCTAGAAAAATAGCAACCATTTTCGGAAACCCATCAACACCACCAACCTTTGAAATTTATCTTACACTAAAAGAAGAAAATAAAGGCTGGAGAAAGTTGCAGAAAGTTTACCTTACTATCAAAAGTTGTATTCAGAACACTCAATGGACTGCAATGCCTAAAATTCTTTGTTCAGCCTATCAGTTAGAGAAAAGAAGACTCTATCGGCGAATCAGCCAAAAAGATTATGCCAGTCCTGGACATGAAGAGTTCTGAATTATTCACCTTCGGGGATGTGCAATCTTTTCATTTTGAATAGGATGGATGTGAAATCCTAAATTTCAAAAAGACTGCTTAAAATTACTATCAGGGATTATATAAGAAGTTAAACAACAAGTTAATGTTTTGAGAGTTAATTGTTCCAGTGACAGTTTTAATTTGAACTTAAAATTATGTTTTATGAAGTATTCACAGTTGCTTTTCATTGTTACATGCAGGCATTTTATAACAGTTATTTCTGTTACTTAATTACTCCAAATTCTTAAGATATAAATTTGTGATGCTTGTAAATAATAATCTCAGGTAATTTAAATAAATGAATATGCAAAATGAAAGTGATGATGTTGATGCTGTTCTGAATGAGCAAAAAAGTTTATAATATTAGTTATCATCTTTTTTTAGGTCACTAACTATATAGTGCAATTTAAATTTTTTTATTTCATCTTTTGTTATATTGATGTATTTATTTATGATCATTAGTTCTTCCAATCCTCAACTTGTGCCATATTGATTTTTTAAAATTTTAAATATTTTGAAGTGCAATTATCTTTAATTTTATCCTAACAAAATAAATGATTGTAGCATATCACAATATATCATAGAAGCCTACCCAATTGTAACCAAAGCTGTTTTGCTTTTGGAAATAAAGTTGTGACCTTAGGCTTCAAGAAGTTGCATCACTGAACATTAATTAACAATTGAAGAATCTCATTATTTTGTTTTATCATTTCATAAATATATCTCTAAAAACATTTTTATGAAAATACTAAAAATATTTCTTTTTATGAAGCTGCCATTTCAAGTTTCAAATAAGAGTATCCTTATTAATTAATTCTATTCACAGTTAAGAAAGATTAAATTAGTTAGTAGATTTGACTCCTTTCAATCCAGAAAGTCATCAATTGAGATTCTTTGATGCTTTTCATTTTAAATTAGTATTGGATATACAATTTCTACATGTAAAACATGCTTGCTCTGTGATACAAAGGTGTAGTGATATAAATATGTAGTGAATTAATTTTATGAATAGTAGGCTGGGTGGCATTGTGTGCAACATAGTCGAAATAGGTATTTACGTTTAACTTGCAGTTACCTAGCTCTTACTTGTGATAATTTAATGCTTAGGTGTAAAAATGCCCAACGAATTGTAAATAGAAGTGTAGAGAAAAACTTTTACATTCCCAAGAACTTCTCTAATGGTCAGTCATTTAATATCCTAGTGGCAAAATGTTTCAAGAGATGGTGGGATTGTATAGTTTGTAAAAAAAAAAAAAAATGCTATTGTCCTTGATATTGAATGAATATTGCTCTACATACAGACATACTATGTAAATGTAAAATAGATTCTAATATAAAACATGATACATACACTGCAACTTGTTTATATAAAAAATAAATTGAGTTCCATTAAAGATGTTAGGTGCATATAATATTTCATGATGAGTTTATTTAATATTGTTTTCCTCTAGCCTGATATTCGTATGATAAGTTTATAACCTTTAATTAATTTCATTCTTACTACCCACTCTAAGTCTTATTTTAGTTTGTAAAGCTGTGTCACTTATTAATTTATGTAAGTGTTAACATTTTTTTAGAGCTTAATTTTTTGAACTATTAATAAGATGAGTAGGATGATCGGATATTAGCATTACTTGAAAAAAACAACTTATTGGTTAGGTGCCTTTTGGAGTATAGAATAATCAGTACAAATAAAACTCTCTGCTTTAAATGTCAAAGCATTTTAGATTTTAGTTTTACAAATCTGTATATGATTATATCATATTTGTTGATAGCAAGCTGCATTATTTTTTTTTCGCCCATAATTTTAAAGTTTGTGTTAGAAATAACTCCATAATGTCCTGCTACATGCATGCAAACTGAAATAAGTGCACAGGTTTGTAAATTACACAGCCAATAGAGTGTTTTATTATTTTTTTAAAGAAATTTTTACCTCAGTCATCTGTGTAATATTAATTATTGATTTGCAACTATGTCTTAAGACAACTCTTGTCCTTATTTTGGTGAGCAGACACAAGTATAAGTAATAATTTATTTAAATCATATTTAGGTAGGATAGACATCTTAGTAACAAAATATTGATATTAAAATTTCAGCACTTCCAACAATAGTCTATGTCTGTAAATGTCACATTTTTATTTTGAATCCACCACAGGAGTGGTTTGTACAGTGAGAATAAAATTTGAGTATTACCTCCCCTAATTTTTTAAAATTGTCTTCTTTTTCTTTCCAGATTTTGCAACATTCTTTGAAATAATTAATATATAGTACTTGTGTGGAATTAATGAACCTATTTTAATGTTATTACCATTATTAACCTTATTAATGTTAAAGAATTAATGATTGTTAATAATAACATTAAAAAAATATTGTTTTACCTAGCTTTCAAAATGGCCATTTCAAAATTAGTCCAGCATCTAGAAAAGCTGTCTTACACAGGTGCAACATTTTAACAAATCCAGTACAGTAACAAAATACTTATAAATAAATTACTTTAATTTTCACTGACAGATCAGAGGGTATCACAGGCAATACACAAAACACATTTGATTACATACATGTGTTGATTTTTTCTTCCTTTTAAAACTATTGCACAATTTTGTTTAAAAATAAAATAAATTAATCTGTACCTTTAATATCCGTGGAAAAAAATATTTCAAGTAATATATGCTCTTTAGCATATATGCCAATTATTAACACTGGAAAATAGTTTTTTTTTAATTTCAACTATAAATATGTGGATTCCTTCAAACAAACCCCTCTCTGTCACTTTAAAATTCATAACTTATTCAAGCCCCGAAATAATATTAGATGATAGTATACATTTTTTTTTCACCACCACTTAACGACACAAATCTGAAAGCATATTAAAACACAATCTACCTGCGGTAACATGTTGTAGCAAATATGCATTTCTATTTTAAAAAATTAAGAGAAAACTGATTTATTCTGTCATTTAGAGTGAAGAAAGATTTTAAAAAAAAAAAATATTGCAAAAATTGTTACCTCTAACATGTGATATTAAATTACAACAACAAGTATTGCGATAACTTTGTTATCAGTGTCATAGACATAAGCAAAGAAAGATTGTGATACAAGTTAAATGTCTGACATAAGTGCTTTGAGATGGCTTGGCACTGATCCATTAGTTGATTTTTTATTTGTGTGAAACACATAAAAATTTTTTTTTAGATTTCCTACCCCAAAAAAATTGTGACAAATTACAACAATAATGTAAATTAACTATCTGGGTAAAAATATTGTCAACAAAATATTTTATCAACAAGAAGGTTCATGGCCCTATCACATATCACACAAAAGTAATAGTGTTTAATTTATTATATTTAATATCATCCACCCCTTCACAAACACTAATTTTCATTACTTTACATGTTACGAGTTATTTTTTAAGTGATGTTTTGTAAAAAATATAACTTATCAAATGAAGGAGAGCAGGATTTTCCAAAGTGGTGAGTCTGCTGTGATCCTTTTGTTGCCAGTCTGTACATTGGACAAGAAACTGGATCATAAACCTTAAAACAGCTATAACAAAAAGTTGCCAAGGACTAGCATTGAATTGCAATTGTTGATAGAGTCCTCTCAAAAAGGAACAAAACTATTTTATGACATGTTTAAGGTTCAAATAAAATAATTCATAGACTTATGTGGGAAACTTATCAACCGGTCCTCAAAACGTAAAAGTTTGGGAAACACTGCAGCAGAGTACCAGAGAAGATATAGAATGTGTTAATTATTCCAGTTGGGTAATCTAACACACCAGTTGATGAATGCAGATCTCAGTAGAGGAATTACTGCAAGACCATTAAATGTAAGTTTATTTAACTGGTATATTTTTGAAAAAGTTAAGAAAAAGATCAGAATTTTTAAACCTGGCAAAAGTGTTGGTAAGAGTTGTTTTACTGTTGGTTATTTTAAATATATAATCACTGCTTTAAAAAATAAAATTATATTTTTATAATTCACATAAAATTACTTTCTAAAGAGTGAAGAAAGTATTTTAATTGTAGAGGTACTGTTTTTACATAAGTTACATCCCTTTTCAACAAAACTAATCATGCCTTTTTGTAAAAAGGATGTAGTGCATAGGCCAGGAATGAGAGATGCAGAGGTGATATACCACCATTTTTTTGACAATTCCACTTAAAAAGAAAATGATTTTAAATTTAAAATATATATTTATATAATAATTTATAGAAGGAAACAATAAAATAAATCTGACTTGAATTTTGAGTCAACTTGTGTTGACTGAGATAACGGCAAAAGTTATGACCACTATTATTTAACATAAACAAAACACATGTAAAGAAGTGTGACACGAAATTTGCATGGGTCCTGTTTCAGATGTAGGAATCACAGATATTTAATCATATGCAACAATAACCGTACTAAGACACACAAAAAAAGGTTTTTGCATTTATTTAAGAGGAATCATGCTAAACTTAAACATTAAAAAGTTGACCCATCTGGCTGCTTGGTTTATGATTTGGTTTATGATTTCAAGTTTTGAAACTTAAGTTATTAAATATGAATATATTATTATGATGAGTGGGGTGTTTGTGAGAGTGCCAGAATACTAAGAATTTGACCTACTTTTAATATGACACAATAAATACAGAAAACAAGTGATTAACTCTTTCATTCTTTTGATCACAGACAGTCTTTTGTTTGGATTTTTTTTTTATCATCATCTCATAATTTAGTTGAGTTCTGCACAAGCATTATTGTCAATGATAAAAATCTGGGTTACAATGATATGCATGTAAAGGCAAAAAAGAACCCAATGAAGTAAAGAGAACAATTAGAAATTGTTGTACAAATAATAATAAGACAATTTGGTTTGCATATGAAATATTTGATATACTTCCCCATATATCAAACAATTAAAGTGTTGTCAAAAACTAAAAAGTATAATGGAATAATAAAAAAAAAGAAGAAGAATGAAATTTTATAATGAATAAATCAGCAGTATGCAAACCTTTGCAAAAGGTAATTTTCCAAGTGATAAGTTGTGTTTATCAACAACTTAACTTTTATTTAATTTTAATAATAGAAGGCTAGCACATTATAATAAAACTCAGAGGCACTTTAGCCTGTTGTTGCACTGCAAAATTGTTATTATTTTAAAAAAAAGAATAGCATTTCAAATATTTCATAAATATTTCAACTTTCTACTTTTTTTATCCATTAATAATTTTTTCTGTTGTACTTATTGTCTATGTTACATGGAAGTTTAACTTGAACTTACTATAATTTTGTTTTATCTGACTATACTGGTAGGTTTTTAAGTATTGCCTGCCTTCAAGAAAAGCCAAAAGAAGTCAAAAAGCAGTTCCATGTCAGCTTATCCCCTATTGTTCTTAACTGAAGCATAAAATGTTATTATTTATTATTTGCTGATAATGGATATTTAACTTTTACATTTTAAGCCAAAATTAAATTATTTTTTTTAACTTAGGCCTACATGTCATCACTGGAATTCAAAAGAATGGCTATTTTACAAAATATTAGTTTATCCATTAAACTTTTAAATCAACTAATGACTACTCAGATATTTTTTAAGCAAAATGACAAACTTCACTTTTAAGTCTGACAATTGGAAATGATTAACTTAAAAAGCTTTACTGTCATTAGCATGGCAGATACTTAAGGGAACCATGAGCCTGTAGTTGAATTTGTTTCTTGAATTAAAAAAATGTGGGCAAAATGATTTAAAAAATTCCTACATCAATTTTTAGTTTTTACTAATGATTGTGAAAATAATGAGTTCAATACAGGCAAATAAAAGAAAGACAGCATTAATAATTTGAATAATAAATCTCTTTCACCTTATGCAAAATTCATTAATAAAATTCTTGTAACATATAGCTTTTGAAAAATAAGATTTAAAAAAGCATTTAAACGAATGAAATCTTTGTTTTATATCTTTATGTTTTAATTTTTTCTTTTTTTTTTTTTCATTTTTGTTGGGATAAATTTTTTTAATAACAAAATTGTATGTATTTTAAAAACTTCAGCGGTAAGGCAAGTGACATTAATATGTAATGTTATTTTCATTTAATTCTTGCAATGTTAAAAAATGTATCTTTTAAAGACAATTGACATTTTTAGGTAAATGGTTATGAAGTATAACTTGAGGGTAGTGGGTGGGAGCATTGATGAAAATAAGTTTATTATTAAGTTTTGGACTCCTTTCAGAAAACAATAGATCATAAATTGAAATTTGAAGGATTGTATTGGAATGTTTAAGAAATTTTTTTTTCCACAACTGAAGACAACCAATGATGCACATCTCCTGGGCATCTTTCACAACGACTAAATGAATTTGTTATTGTTTAGGTCAGTTTTAGTTAAGGACTATGCCAAAGCATAATTAACTGGTATGTTGTGGGAACTTTTCTTTATATAATTTAATGGGCCATGATGAAATAGGTCCATTTTATTTAGGATTTTAAAATTGGAATTTTCTGTGTTCAGTATCATTTCATAACCTCCAAATTTTATGTTCCACCGATAGTTTGAATGAAATCTCTGAACATTCATTGGACATTTACGTTTGAATCACTAAATATTTTTTTGTTTAAATATGTGTTGGTTAAACCAAAAAAAAGAGTGTAATTAAAAATTAATTTAAAAATGCCAAAGTTGCCACGAGGACTGACGTCACTAAAAGGAAATGTGTAAAGATAACATGAGTTGCTGCCCCTCCAACGTTGCATCTGTCTGTATCACAGCACCAGGTTTCTCTGAAATGAGAATAATAATATATAATTTGATTCATAGCTGTGTTTTTAGATTCTCTATTTAATAAATTTCTCTGGGATTGAAAGTTATTCATGAACAATTTATAGGATTACAGACATTCTTTTTTAAAAAACCCATCCTTCACAAAAGTGACCAGAGACGATGGTGTAGACTCCGCTGGAGGAAATTTAGTTATAAAAATATAATAAGGGTAGAGAAAAACCTGAAAATGGACGTTTCAAGAAAGTGGATTTTTATTAGGAGAAGCAGCTGGTCACCTAGTCAAGTAACCCCCCCCTCCCACTCTCTACTCATCTGGTGAAACCAAGGGAACATCATGTGGATGATTCAGCTTGGCACCAGGGGCGAGTAGCAGGAGCCACCGGTAATCATACCACCTACGGGACTCCATCTCCGGGTTCTGAATTCTGAGTTTTCATTTTTTTTTGGATGAGTTACCATCCAAGTTCCATCGAGCTCCATCCACCACGGGGGTTGCTGGTGTTGTTTTTGCATGTTTGCGTTTTGCTGGGGATTGAACCCCGCACATCAGCACATTTGGTATTAACATCTTTTTTAAAAAAATAATTATTATTTTGCAGAATGTGTTCAATACACAGTGGCGTAGCGAGGGGTTGCAGGGGGGGCAGATGTCCCCAGGCGCCAGGTAGTTAGGGGCGCCAAAATGTGCTTTGATATTATTTCATTGATGAAAATAATGGGTTTGAGAATTCAAAAAAAGAAAAAGGGGCGCTTTAAAATGGATCTTGTACCCGAGCGCGAATCTTGTCCCCGGGCGCCAAACACCCTCGCTGCGCCACTGTCCATACATAGGTTTAGGTCAAGAACAGCTGAAAGAAGCAGCCCTTTCTTTTAGACTTTTTGATCCCAGAAGGCATTTCATAAGCTATGGATAGAGGGCGCCTATACACACCAACGCCGTATACCAAGTTAAAGGAAATATACAATTTTCTTTTTTCTATGTTAATAACCGGGGAGACTGCAATCAAGTTAGCAAAAAAAAAAAAAAGGGAAGTGATTAGAACAAAGAATGGTCCAACCTGAAAAACGAAACACACACAATTCTTTTGCTGCCCTCTCCGATACTACTTCTCAGGGAAGTGCTATTTTTTTCTAACAATTTTATTCTGTGTTTTCTGTTGTTTGTTCGCTGACGAAGACTTCCTGCCGACACGTTCGTTGTCTTATGGCGTTCCTTTTTTTTTTTTTTTT
>CAXITT010001325.1:60558-86922 GCA_964033795.1 Lymnaea stagnalis | reverse complement strand
TCCCCCCCCCCCCCCCATGAAAAACCCTGGAATGACGATCCTGGTCTCTCTCTCTCCCCTACCCCGCCCCTTTATGCCACGCACCAAACATTTCGCTGGAGGGATTGTTATATTGGGGGATGCTAATATAATCGGTGTTGATGGTTGGAAAAATAAATGCTAATTTCGCGTGCATGATCAAACGTGTGCATGATTAAACGCGTGCATGATTATTCGTGTGCATGATTAAACATGTGCATGATTGATTATGTGCATGATTGCTTGTGTGCGGCAAGCAGGGGTTCGGGTGTTTCATTGGATAATATATTTACATTAAAATGTGTAGATCTTAATTACTCCAAATTATGGATGTAATTACGCGAGAGCGGAGCGCCCAGTGAGCTCCGAGCACACATCAAATATTCGGAATTGAAGATGTCAGAAATGTGTCAGTGACGTTATAGGTAGTGTCGATGATGATGCTGTTGGGGTCGGTGATATTTTTGTTGGTGTCGGTGATGTTGTTTTTTTGTGCCAGCGATGTTGTTGTTGGTGTCGGTGATGTTGTTTTTTTGTGCCAGCGATGTTGTTGTTGGTGTCGGTGATGTTGTTGTTGGTGTCGGTGATGATGATTTTTTGTGCCAGCGATGTTGTTGTTGGTGTCGGTCATGTTTTTTGTTGGTGTCGGTGATGTTGTTGTTGGTGTCGGTGATGTTGTTGTTGGTGTCGGTGATGTTATTGTTGGTGAGGACGTGGTGGGCCGGCAGGCATTCGAAACAAAGCCTGAATAAACTAGGCAATCGTATTTACAGATGCTTGGACATTTTCCCGCACACCCCAAGTGAGTTTTGAAGCCTGTAATAAGACACTTACTGTGGTTGTGGTTTTAGTGGTAGTTGAGGTTAGTTTGGTGGTGGTGGTGGTGGCGGCGGTGGTGGCGGCGGTGGTGGTGGTGGGCGCTGCAGTTGGTGTCACCGCTGGGGCGGCAGTGGTAGTGGCGGCTGAGTTTGTCGTCGCTGGTGTCGCGGTCGAACCCGTTGCTTCCCCGGGCGATGCTGTAGCCGTACTGTCAGTCTGTTTGGTTGCCGTCGTAGCTCCTGCGGCTGTCGATGCGCCGGTGGTTGCAGATGGCGTTGCAGCCGTCGCTGCTGTTGTGGTGTCTGTGGCTGCAAATCGAGACATACACAGTTATAACGCACGTGTGTGTGTGTGTGTTTTAAATGGTGCCCGGATATTTTATGCTACCTCTTTTTACACTATATAGTAAAACAAAATAATGCGCCCAAAAAGAAATTTGACGCAAAATTTTAACGTGTGATCTGGAAAAAAAAAAAGAATCGACCAAATTTCCGTTGGATCAAATTTCATTCGATCAATTTTCCGTCGACGAAATTTCTTTCAAACAATTTCCGTTGACATTATATATTCTAGAAATAGTCCGCCAAGTAATGGCGGTGGCAATACCGGTACCTGAACTTTGCTTCTGAGAAGGCTAGTCGTGCCAACTTGAACACAGCGTTACAGCCATGCATACCTAAGAATTATTATTTGTGATCAACAGGTCCTTTTTTAAAAATAAGAGGTAGTCGGGACTGGTAAAGTGGTCAGGGCGGGGGTGGGGATGGGGGTGGGGGGTTGGGCTGAATTCGAGGGAGCCGACGGCGCCCGAGCGAAAGTTGGGGGAAAGAGAAAAAAAATGGACGGGTTAAAAATTTCGAAAGGAACGGACGTGGAAGAAGGGCGGCAAAACTATTAGTCCACCCCTGGGGAAGGGGAGGCTCAGTAGCCCCTAGCTGCGCTACTGTATGGCTTCCGCACGTGTATGGAGTGTGCGCGTATCGTTTAAATCATTTGTGTTTTGCCAAATGTTCTGTCTCACCCCCCCCCCCCCAAAAAAAAAAAAAATTGCTTGATATTAAACTTTGTTTATTGTAGTTATTTAATTAGCTTTTAAAATTGTGAGTTTTGTTGTTTTTTTATATTTTTTTTTGAACATTTTTCTTGCCCCCCCCTCCCCCTTCCCCCCCATCCACCCAAATGAACTGCGTATCATAATCGTATGGAGAGATCAAGCGGACACGGGGAAATATATCGACTGATGAGAAATATTTTGATTTGGAAAAATTGCGTTTTTGGGGCGGGTATAGAGTTTTGGTGTGGGGATTTATCAACAAATGTTCGTTTTTGGGGCGGGTATAGAGTTTTGGTGTGGGGGATTTATCAACAAATGTTCGTTTTTGGGGCGGGTATAGAGTTTTGGTGTGGGGATTTATCAACAAATGTTCGTTTTTGGGGGGGGTATTGTGTTTTGGTGTGGGGATTTATTAACAAATGTTTGTTTTTTGGGATTTATCAACAAATGTTCGTTTTTGGGGCGGGTATAGAGTTTTGGTGTGGGGATTTATCAACAAATGTTCGTTTTTGGGGCGGGTATAGAGTTTTGGTGTGGGGATTTATCAACAAATGTTCGTGCATTGCAGACCATATATGTATGTATAAACCATTAGAATAAATTAACTTAATTTGACCACAGCAAAATTTTATGTAAAGGAAGTCAATCAAATACTAATTTTAAATATTGTAGAATTTTATCGTTGACAAACTAATTATTATTTTATTCTTCAGTACAACTGTTGGAAGCCTATTGAACTACAATCTGAAACTGCTCGTGTGGAAATTCACCGTGTCTCGCCACGCATAGATTTCAGACAGGCTTATGAAGAAAGTGAGTACGGTCACAAAGACAAAATGTCCATGGTTTTAAAGGAAGTATTTTAAGCCAAATATAAATAGTTAAAGAAAATTCCTTTGTTCCAAGTTGGCCAGATTTTACCAGCGAGCTTCCCGGGGCTGTTATAAAAATCAAAATAATCTCCCTCAGTATATTATCGCAATACGGTGTGTCGTTTAATGGCGGTAATCTATTAATAGAACATCCGGGCGTAGAGTCTGGCCAATCGCATTAAGATTTCAACAGAACGTCCTGGTGTTCCGTTTGGCCAATCTCTCAACAGCCTTCTGTACTTCTGCGTTAATGAGAGTGGTTCTCAACCTGTGAAGACACACATACTTCACAGTTATAAAGTATTTAACGAAAATAATTTTGTGATTGGGGGGTCGCCACAACATGAGGAAATGTATTAAAGGGTCGCGGCATTAGAAAGGTTGAGAACCACTGACCTAGACGAAAACGTGTTTACAACTTTATTTTACGAAATATTTTACAAACAAATTAAATGGTTACTCTTATATATACGCGGAAATATATCGTTGCGAAAACATTGTATAAAAATAGTAACATCACGTCATTGCGATGTGACGTTTTGCGGACTTAGAAATGGCGAGCCTTATAAATGAAATGAGGTTTTAAAGACGCAATTCGGCTGATATTTGCGCCTAAGGAATACTATAAAATGTCGTTATGCCGTTGTAGTTGAAAAACTGTTCTCTTTATCAGAGTGTTATGAATATGTACAGTGTGATCAAAAACACATTTCTATAAATTTGGATCAATGAAAGAATGTTATCTTGTCCAATTACATGACTAAAAGAATGAAATGGCGAAACGAGGTATGTGGAAGCTTGAAATAAAATAACAGGACAAAAAACAAGGACGTTTCGGCATAAAGCCTTCCTCAGCCAACAAAGGAAATGAAAATATAACAAAGAAAAGAGCACAGTAGACAACTCAAACAGTATTCATTCGTGTCTCCGGAAGTGGGAAAACAGGAAGCGAGAGAATATAAATATTGACACTGTGAAAAATAGAGTCCACAATAATAATGGACCAGAATATCCAGGGATACATCAACAAACAGCAATAAGAAAATAGATGAAATATAGGGAAACAGAGAAACATCAGTAGGATATTATTTGATTAATACCATATGGAGATATGGTGCCAAACAGCTGAATAAATTTATTTTCCATTTTAACCCTATCTGGTGTGTTACTGCATGAAATCAGTGCCGTAATGGTCACATCCAATGCACCTTTATGTTCTTTTTGGTTGAAATGAGAAGAGACCGGGGAAGGTTTACATTGCTCAATATCCCTTAGATGTTCAGTAAACCTATCAGCCAATCTTCTCCCAGTTTCCCCTATGTAACTAGATTGGCATCTACGGCAAACAATCGCATATATTACATTTCTGCTGACACAGGTGAAACCCTCTTTAATGGTAAAGGTACCTTTAGGGAGGCCAATGCTTTCAGTTTGGAGTGTAAAGGGACAAGTTCTGCAGCGGCCTCTTAAGCATGGTTTAGTACCAACGTAAGACGGTTCAGATCGAAGGCGACTATGAACCAGAAGATCACCTAGATTTCTGTCCCGTCTAAAGACAATCAGTGGAGGGGATGAGAAAACCCTGTTGGTATCAGGGTCAGCAAGAAGTATGCTACGATTTTTTAGGAATATTTTTTTGGCAGTTAAATTGTGAGGGTGGTAGGTTAGTATAAGTTTGGTACGATCCTCATTGTTGTTAGGGCGAGTTTTAAAAGCCTCTTTTCGTGTGATCGTGCTGATGCGATCTAGTGCTGAGACCAGAGTAGTTTCAGGATAGGATCTGGAGCGGAAGAAATCCATCATTTCATCGGCTCTTTCTAGAAATTCCTCATCAATTTGGCAGAGACGCCGTAGTCTAAGAAGTTGTGAGAAAGGTATGGAGTCTTTGCATGATTTAGGGTGGGAGGATGAGTACAATAGGTAACTATGGCTGTCAGTAGGTTTGTAGTAGGCAGATGTAATCAATACGTTTTCTTTCAAAGTTACGGTGATATCAAGGAAGTTGACAGAATGTCCAGAGATTTGAGAAGTAAATTTTATTGATGGGTGAAATGAGTTTAAAAAATCTATAAATTTCTGGAGATCATTAGTTTCCATGCTTGTGATACCTATGCCGTCATCTATGTATCTCCTATAAAATTCAGGAATATGGCCAGTATATGCCCTCTCTATCATATATTCAAAATGACCCATGAATAGGCAAGCATAGCTAGGGCCCATTTTGGTGCCCATGGCTACACCACTGATTTGGTCAAAGAAATGGCCATTAAATTCAAAGGAGTTGAGGTCAAGTACCAGTTGGCCAATCTGATGATAGTGTCAGTAGGAATAGAGGAGTGCAGTTTTTTTTCTAGGAAAAATTTCACGGCCCTAAGCATGTGGGATTGATGTGTATAAGGAGCAGACATCAAGTAAAAACAGTGAGTGTTTTGTGTCAGGGTTGATGTTTAGAGAATTAAATGTCACTAAAGCGTGGTTGGTATCTTTAATGTAGGAGGGTAATGAGGTAACATAGGGTTGAAAGACTACATCTAGAAATTCTGAAATGTGTTCAGTGGTGCAGAGACTCTATACCTTTCTCACAACTTCTTAGACTACGGCGTCTCTGCCAAATTGATGAGGAATTTCTAGAAAGAGCCGATGAAATGATGGATTTCTTCCGCTCCAGATCCTATCCTGAAACTACTCTGGTCTCAGCACTAGATCGCATCAGCACGATCACACGAAAAGAGGCTTTCAAAACTCGCCCAAACAACAATGAGGATCGTACCAAACTTATACTAACCTACCACCCTCACAATTTAACTGCCAAAAAAATATTCCTAAAGAATCGTAGCATACTTCTTGCTGACCCTGATACCAACAGGGTTTTCTCATCCCCTCCACTGATTGTCTTTAGACGGGACAGAAATCTAGGAGATCTTCTGGTTCATAGTCGCCTTCGATCTGAACCGTCTTACGTTGGTACTAAACCATGCTTAAGAGGCCGTTGCAGAACTTGTCCCTTTACACTCCAAACTGAAAGCATTGGCCTCCCTAAAGGTACCTTTACCATTAAAGAGGGTTTCACCTGTGTCAGCAGAAATGTAATATATGCGATTGTTTGCCGTAGATGCCAATCTAGTTACATAGGGGAAACTGGGAGAAGATTGGCTGATAGGTTTACTGAACATCTAAGGGATATTGAGCAATGTAAACCTTCCCCGGTCTCTTCTCATTTCAACCAAAAAGAACATAAAGGTGCTTTGGATGTAACCATTACGGCACTGATTTCATGCAGTAACACACCAGATAGGGTTAAAATGGAAAATAAATTTATTCAGCTGTTTGGCACCATATCTCCATATGGTATTAATCAAATAATATCCTACTGATGTTTCTCTGTTTCCCTATATTTCATCTATTTTCTTATTGCTGTTTGTTGATGTATCCCTGGATATTCTGGTCCATTATTATTGTGGACTCTATTTTTCACAGTGTCAATATTTATATTCTCTCGCTTCCTGTTTTCCCACTTCCGGAGACACGAATGAATACTGTTTGAGTTGTCTACTGTGCTCTTTTCTTTGTTATATTTTCATTTCCTTTGTTGGCTTAGGAAGGCTTTATGCCGAAACGTCCTTGTTTTTTGTCCTGTTATTTTATTTCAAGCTTCCACATACCTCGTTTCGCCATTTTATTCTTTTACTAAGCTTGAAAGCAGTCCTTTCATTTATTTCTACATGACTAAACTTTGTGGAGGAGGGTTGGGTAAGGAAAAAATCATTACATTTATATGGATGAGCCTTGAGATTTATGTTTGTCATCTGTACAATTTCTAGAAAACTAGAATAAATGCAAGCTTGATCTGTACATTTAAACAATGGGAGTCGCTTAGTCACTTCCTTGTTTGGTCACGTGATGTGAGTAAGCCATCACTAGGCTGCTACACACAACAAAAGATACTTCATCAGTGCTTCCCCAATGTCATGTTAATTAAAAATTTTACCTTTCGTAATATTATGGAATGCAAGCGTTTTTTAAATGAAATCCATAAATGTGACAATAAATATACGTCAGTTATGATTAAAGGAAGAAAGTTATTTCAAGACAAATTTGTGAGCGGTATTCGATGGGAACTATCAATACTATTATCGGCAGAATGTTGTTGAGCGCCGTGCGTGCTCATGACGTCATTTGCGTTTCTATTCAATATTGATGCAGGAGTCATTCCCCTTTGTTTATTTTATTGTTAATTTTCATTGGACGAAATGTAGTGTAGGTGTAGTGTGTATCGGACTACTGTTGTCAAGCACTAGTGTGTTGTAGACAGCCTACCGGAAGTCTTACTTGTTTTTACTCACGTCACGTGACAAATCAATCGACTAAGCGACTCCCATTAGTAATTTCACTTGTTTGACAATTTATTTAAAAAAAAACTAATTTTTAAGCTTTGGATTTTTTTGTCGGGGGTTCAAATCCAATAACGAATGTTTGCACTGCTGAAAGATTGTTTTTTTGTGGCTCACCCGATGTTCCCGTGGCGCTAACTGTTGGTGCTGCGGTTGTTGTAGGTGGTGCTACTGCTGTGGTAGCAGTGGTCGATGCAGTGCCTCCTGAAGTAGTATCCGAATTTACCGATGGTGCGGAAGAGGTAAGTGCAGTGGTAGGTGCAGTGGTAGGTGCAGTGGTAGGTGCAGTGGTAGGTGCAGTGGTAGGTGCAGTGGTAGGTGCAGTGGTAGGTGCAGTGGTAGGTGGTGTAGGGATTTCTGTAGACGTAGGTATCGCTGCTGTGGCATCTTTCATCGTCGTTGGGGATGTAGCGGCTACTGTAGACGTAGGTGCAGCTGTTGTGGTACCTGTAGATGGTGATGTAGCGGCTTCTGTAGACGTAGATGGTGATGTAGCGGCTTCTGTAGACGTAGGTGCAGCTGTTGTGGTAACTGTAGATGCTGTTGCTGATGTAGTGGCTTCTGCAGACGTAGATGGGGATGCAGCGGCTCCTGTAGACGTAGATGGTGATGTAGCGGCTTCTGTAGACGTAGGTGGTGATGTAGCGGCTTCTGTAGACGTAGGTGCAACTGTTGTGGTGGCTGTAGATGCTGTTGTTGATGTAGTGGCTTCTGCAGACATAGATGTGGATGTAGTGGCTTCTGTAGACGTAGGTATAGTTGTTGTTGTATCTTTAGTCGTAGTTGAGGATATAGTGAAACCAATAGTCGTCTCTGAAGATGTATCCGTCTCAGTCGTATTTGTTTCTATAAAAAGACCAATATATATTTGATTAAAACAGAGGGTACAGTTCAAACATTAAGTGATCTTAATATTAAACCAGAGAGTACACATTGTATAAATCAAAGCCTGCATCATGGAACCCTATCTGAACCTTAAGAACAGGGCTGCTAACCTTTTTTTGTGTGTGGATAATATGGGTCACATGGAGGAAAAAAAAGAAGATATTGCAGGCTGCTTGATAGTTTTCTAAGAATCTGGAATTCTAGTCTCATATGTTATAGTACTATCGTTGTTGTTGTTCGTCATTTGCAGGCGAAGATGACCAATGCTATGTTCGACGAGTAGACGAATAGTCTTGACCATTCGCTTGCACTTATGCTAAAAGTGGTTATTAAGGGTAGCAGGGCATTTCGTCAGCTTTTCTCTCTCTCTCTCTCTCTCTCCCTCTGTCTCTTTCTCTCTCTCTTTCTCTCCCTCTCTCTCTCTCTCTTTCTTCCTTTCTCTCTCTATCTCTCTCTATCTCTCTCTATCTCTCTCTATCTCTCTCTATCTCTCTCTTTATCTCTCTCTCGTCCTCGTCCTATTTTGATCAAGTAAAGAGACTTAGTCAAGACGACTGGAAATAGACACGGATGTACACATATCAGGGTGTCCTGTGTTTGAGAGTACTGAGACTATTCAACCCCTGCCTCCAGTGTTTGAGAGTACGGAGACTATTCAACCTCTGCCCCTTGTGTTTGAGAGTACGGAGACTATTCAACCTCTGCCCCTTGTGTTTGAGAGTACGGAGACTATTCAACCCCTGCCTCCTGTGTTTGAGAGTACGGAGACTATTCAACCTCTGCCTCCTGTGTTTGAGAGTACGGAGACTATCCAACCTCTGCCTCCTGTATTTGAGAGTACGGAGACTATCCAACCTCTGCCCCATGTGTTTGAGAGTACGGAGAATATCCAACCTCTGCCCCCTGTGTTTGAGAGTACGGACACTATCCAACCTCTGCCTCCTGTGTTTGAGAGTACGGAGACTATCCAACCTCTGCCCCCTGTGTTTGAGAGTACGGAGACTATCCAACCTCTGCCCCCTGTGTTTGAGAGTACGGAGACTATCCAACCTCTGGCGATTTAAAATAAATAAATAAATAATAAAACATTTGCATGTGTCTTAGAATGTGTTTACCTTCTGTGGTGTTCTGATCTTTCCATGACTCGGTGGTTGTCTCAGACCACGCCGTGTGCAGAACTAGGAGGGCGAACACGAACGATACGAAGGAAGCTGCAAAAGAAAGAAACAGACACACAAAAGTGAAACACATCATTTGGCAACTTATTGTCAAGGTGAAGGGCACTAAGCAACGCGCAGACCATACCGTCATGATCAGTGACGTCGCCAAGTGGAGCACGCTCTCAAGTGTGGTATCTCTGTAAACTTACTTAGCATAACACCACTTGCTACAAATAATGCTATCTCTGATTGAATTTAGGAGACCACCAATAGTGATGTGATCAGTTAGATCGCCCCCCCCCCCCCCCATCCCCCCAAGAAGGCTTACTCCCTCCTCCCCCCCCCCCAACCCCAAGGCCCTGATCAAACGTGTATTGTGACTAAACTTAAACTAAATCTACAGTCGACTTCATTACAGCAATGATAAACATTTTAACTTAGGTTATTAGTTAAGGCTTGTAATATGTCATAATACATCAGTTCCTCACTCAGTGTCAGATACATAAGTGAGTGAGTGTACGAGGGAAAATAAACGGCTGGGTGACACCGCTCACCACTCTGAAATCCTTTTTAAAATATTGCCGTTATACAGAATAAATATATTTACGTGAAAACATTGACATAAACATATGCATTGGCTTATTTATTATTTTCTAAATATAGGGGCAATTCTCCTCTACACGGAACTATTTGCTGATGACACTATTTACCTGTGACGTTATTTACTGATGGCACTATTTACCTGTGACA
Source organism: Lymnaea stagnalis (assembly GCA_964033795.1). NCBI lineage: Eukaryota > Metazoa > Mollusca > Gastropoda > Lymnaeidae > Lymnaea > Lymnaea stagnalis. The sequence goes on along the minus strand of CAXITT010001325.1, from coordinate 76,973 downwards.
TTATTTACCGATGACACTATTTACCTGTGACATTATTTACTGATGGCACTATTTACCTGTGACGTTATTTACTGATGGCACTATTTACCTGTGATATTATTTACTGATGACACTATTTACCTGTGACATTATTTACTGATGACACTTTTTACCTGTGACATTATTTACTGATGACACTATTTACCTGTGACATTATTTATCGATGACACTATTTACCTGTGATATTATTTAAATAGGAAATTATTTACTTGTGGCATTATCTACTTATGACATTATTTACTTATGACATTTTTTACTTTTGATATTATTTATTTGTGACATTATTTACATAAATCGACCTAGATAAATTGTTATATAAACACACCTAGATGAATTGTCATATACATCCAGCTTGATGAATTGTTACATACCCCACCTAGATGAATTGTCACCTACACAACCGGATGAATTGTTACAAGCAACCAGCTAGGTGAGTTGTTACATACAGCCCATTTGATAAATAGTTACATACACACACCTGGATGAATCGTTAATTACACTCAGCTAGATGAATTGTTACATACACAGCCAGATGAATTGTCACAAATAGCCAGCTGGATGAATTGTTACGAACAGCCAACTAGATGAATTGTTATATACACAGCTAGATGAATTGTTACATATACAGCCAGATGAATTGTTACAAACGGCCAACTAGATGAATTGTTACAAACAGCCAACTAGATGAATTGTTACAAACAGCCAACTAGATGAATTGTTACAAACGGCCAACTAGATCAATTGTTACAAACAGCCAACTAGATGAATTGTTACAAACGGCCAACTAGATGAATTGTTACAAACAGCCAACTAGATCAATTGTTACAAACGGCCAACTAGATCAATTGTTACAAACAGCCAACTAGATGAATTGTTACAAACAGCCAACTAGATCAATTGTTACAAACAGCCAACTAGATGAATTGTTACAAACGGCCAACTAGATCAATTGTTACAAACAGCCAACTAGATGAATTGTTACAAACGGCCAACTAGATCAATTGTTACAAACAGCCAACTAGATGAATTGTTACAAACAGCCAACTAGATGAATTGTTACAAACAGCCAACTAGATGAATTGTTACAAACGGCCAACTAGATCAATTGTTACAAACAGCCAACTAGATGAATTGTTACAGACACCCTGATAGACCGTTTCCTATACGCGAAGTCAATTAAAATCCATTTCATTTGAAGCACAATTGTTATGCTGTGTTTAAACACAATTGTGAAGCTGTGTTAAAACACAATTTTGATGCTGTGTTTAAAAACATAAACACGAGTTTTCTCACGTCATTCTACTGTGGAAAATTCAGTAATTTATTTGTTTTAAGTTGTAGGGTATGCATTTAAATTAATCAAGCATATTCCTTTGATTAATCCCAATATCAATTATGCTGAGTGAGATATTGACTTGTTCCTCCTCAATGTCTATAAAGGTATTAAGCGGTTAAATAATTCAACACCATTCTATGTTTGTTTATGCGGACTAACTACACTGTGGGTCACGCGAACGACCCTTTTGGGGTCTAACGACCTCTTCCCAGGGGTCGTCGCCTAAGATCATCGGAATACACATATCATATCATCAGTTTTGAAGTAGCAACCAACATCATTTTCTGGCTGTGGGTCGCCTTAACATGAGGCTCTGTATTGAAGGGTTGCGGCATTAGAAAGGTTGAGAACCACTGCTCTAAGGGTCCTCTGGGCAAAAGCATGGGAGACCTTAAAGTTTAGTCTGTATTAACCCGAATTTCACTGTACTGGTTAGAAACGAGGCCGTCTTGGTTTACGAATTGAAAAAAAAAATTAGTTTCGTTTCTCAAAACTTAAACTTCAAAAAACTATATATTTATATTTGGAAGTTTTATTCATCGAATCACTATAAAAATATGTATAAATATATGTTTCAATCCCCAGCAACACAACCCCCCCCCCCCCGCCCCGACCACCCCGATTCCACTACTAATACTACTACTTAAAGAAAAGCTTTTGCATAGAGGTGTAAGCAGAGATTCACTATAAAAATATGTATAAATATATGTTTCAATCCCCCGCAACACAACCCCCCCCCCCCGCCCCGACCACCCCGATTCCACTACTAATACTACTACTTAAAGAAAAGCTTTTGCATAGAGGTGTAAGCAGAGATGACGGGATCGACGTGACTTACCTGCAGGTCGCTGCATGGTGATCGACTTGTAATTTTATATCTAACTTATCTAACGATCTGTGGATAGACGAATGATAACTTCATTAGTACATCGTACAATGTAGTGTGCTTGTGTGTTACGATTAACGTGTTATCATATTAAAATTTAAAAAATTCATTTAAATACAAACGTCTGAATAGCTTTACACAACGATATGGTAACATATATATATTTTGAATTAAAAAACCCTTAAAAAAATAAAGTTTTTCGTATAAATGTTTATACAATGTATCAACGAGCAAAATGGGGGTGGGGGGGGGGGCTGGGCGCTAAAAGGTTGGACAAAACATGCATACAAGTAACGCACTTTAAAAGAATCCCTAATTAACCCCCCCACTCCCCTTCCCTTTTCCAAGGTTTCATCTCGCGGATTTTTTCACGCTCATGAACTATACTAATATTTTAATGAACCACCCACTTTTACATCGCAGATTTATTTCACCAACTATTTCCAGAAAACAATAGAAAATATAACGCACCAAACGAAATGGCGATATATATATTTATTTATTTTTTAAAAAGAACCTCATTTAGCGTAGTTATCGGGAATTTTATGTCGTGAAATCAGTGGCATAATACTTCCCTCATCTTCTCTTGAGAAAAAGGAGATACGATTTTATTTATTTTTTTGGGTGTGGGGGGGGGGTGTGGGGCTGGGGGGTTGGGGAGTGGTGCTAAAAATTTAACAGAATGTGTTGTCGTCGGCCAAGAGTCTATGTTACAAGTTTCAGCTCGATAGGTTGACGGCAAGTGGGTCAATCAAAGGTTTGAAAATTTTGCCACCCACCCAAGAACAAAAAGGCAAAGTTAATTTGAAGGATTATAAATCAAACAACCTTTAAAGAAAATGATTTTATCGTATCAGATAAATGAGTGATGTTGGGGTGATGTTGGGGTGATGTTGGGGTAATGTTGGCGTGATGTTGGCGTGATGTTGGAGTGATGTTGGAGTGATGTTGGAGTGATGTTGGGGTGATGTTGGGGTGATGTTGGCGTGATGTTGGCGTGATGTTGGAGTGATGTTGGAGTGATGTTGGGGTGATGTTGGAGTGGTGTTGGGGTGATGTTGGCGTGATGTTGGCGTGATGTTGGAGTGATGTTGGAGTGATGTTGGGGTGATGTTGGAGTGATGTTGGAGTGATGTTAGTATGACAATACTAAATTTAAAAAAACCGATAAATAAAAAGTTTTTCGCATAAATCTTCGATAAAACGTAATATAGANTGGGGGGGGGGGGGGGGGGGGCGGGGGCAACAAATTTGACAAACAAACAAAGGGCCCCCTTTTTAAAATTCCGCTTCCGGCCCCCCCCCCCCCCCCCCCCCAATTTTAAGGATCACAACCGCTAATTTTTTTCCACGCCCATGAACTATATTAATAGTCTGATTCCCACCCACATTTACAAAGCAGGTTTATTACAGCAACACTTTTAGAAAAACAAAATAAAATACTTTGCAACCAAACGAACTTTTTATTAAGTAAATAATCTCGCTTAGCGACGTTGTCGGGTATTTCATTTTATCCTGCCCTTAAAAAACAGAAAGAAAAAAAAATCTAATTTTTGGGAGTTGAGGTTGGGGCTGAAGATTTGATAGCATGTGTTGTCATCGGGAGCCTATGCGACAAGCTTTAGCTCGATAGGTTGACGGGAAGTGGGTCGATTAGCAGCATTGGTGACAGCAATGCGTTAACTTCCCATCTACTAAAGTTACTTGACAAAACATGAACTCAAGTATCGCACATTTATGAATCCAAATTTTTTGCTCCCCCCCCCCCCCCCCGCCTTTTTCCCCAAATGATACGTCACCGCCCACTTTTTTTTTCACGCCCATGAACTATATTAAATATTCTGTCCCAAACACTTTAAAAAACTGAATATTTTTTTTACACCATACTTTAAGACTTCAATTGAGACGATTTCATTTATCGAAAAATATTACGCACCCAACGAAGTTGCGTTATTAAAAAAATATAAATGATTTAGCGCAGTTATCGGGAATTATATTTTGCGCGCTAGTTGCTTTATTTAAGAGTTTTAAACCAATCTAAGTAACTCTAATTATGAGACTATACGACTTATTGCACAATGGCGCCCACCCCCACACACACAAACAATTATCAAAAGTTTAGCAGCACAAGCGTGTACACGGCGATTTATCCGGACTACAGACAATAAAAATAACAGTGATCCTCCGCCAAACAAACAATGTACACATTGATCTATCGCACTACAAACAATGTACACATTGATCTATCGCACTACAAACAATGTACACATTGATCTATCGCACTACAAACAATGTACACATTGATCTATCGCACTACAAAGTACACAGTGATATATCGTAATACAAACAATGTACACATTGATCTACCGCACTACAAACAATGTACACACTGATCTTCGCACTACAAAGTACACAGTGATATATCGCACTACAAACAATGTACACAATAATCTACCGCACTACAAACAATGTACACAGTGATCTTTTGCACTACAACCAATGTACACATTGATCTATAGCAGTTTAAACAATGTACACAGTGATCTTTTGCACTACAAACAACGTACGCAGTGATATAACTACACACAATGTTATAAAAAAGCAATGTACACAGTGATCTACAGCCCTGCATATAATGTACACAGTGAACTACTGCACTACAAACAATGTGCACAGTAATCTACCTCACTACAAACATTGTACACAGAGATCTACTAAATTACAAACATTGTACACAGTGATCTATCGCACTACAAACAATGTACACAGCGATCTACCGCACTACAAACAACGTACACAACGATCTACCGCATTACAAACAATGTACACATCGATCTACCGCACCACAATGTACACAAGGAGATGATCGGGAAATCGATCTGCTACTCCACTTTAAAAATCGGAAAAATCGAACACCGTGTCACAAAAAAAATAATTTATTGGCGAACAGATCTTTATAGCGTGATTCCGAGAATTTTCAATTGTTCTTGATTTACGAACACCATAAATATTATAATACATGTTCTTTATTGTTTTTCAAAGTTATACCCTTAAGCGAGTAATGGCGGTGAAAGGGGGTAAATGGTAGGGCAGGTGAAGGATCTTATTGTTGATTTAAAAAGAAAGGAACCCTCTATTACTATGATTCTAGTAATTATTATGTAAACAGCCTCGCTGTCATATCAGATATGGGTGAGCCGACCTTGTAAATTAAAAAAAATTAAAAAAATCAATCCATTGTCTTTCGCCTCCGGAAAAATCAATAGGAAATATCGTAGAGCGATCGACGTATTGATCCCCGACCACGGAGATTGGGGGGGGGGGGGGGGATTTTCCCCGCTTAAACTAAATCAAAAATTTTCTCCTCCAATGTTTTTCCCCTAATTAAAAAAAATTAAAAAAATCAATCCATTGTCTTTCGCCTCCGGAAAAATCAATAGGAAATATCGTAGAGCGATCGACGTATTGATCCCCGACCACGGAGATTGGGGGGGGGGGGCGATATTCACCGCATTAACTAAATCAACAATTTTCTCCTCCAATGTATTTCCCCGCAGCACGGTCACGTCCAAACAAAGATCACGTCGAACGTATCGTGACCACGTCTAGTCCTCGTGACCACGTCTAGACAAGAGCGCATATTAACACCGTTGCCACGCTTAAACAAGAACATGTCTCATAATAAAGACCACGTCTAATAATCGTTACCACGTCTCGACGAGATTACTTCTAATCATACAGACCACGTCTAAACAAGACCACGACTAAACAAGACCACGTCTAAACAAGACCCACATCTAAACAGGACCACGTCTAAACAAGACCACGTCTAAACAAGATCACGACTAAACAAGACCACGTCTAAACAAGGCCCACGTCTAAACAAGACCCACAACTAAACAGGACCATGTCTAAATAAGACCACGACTAAACAAGATCACGTCTAAACAAGACCACGTCTAAACAAGACCACGACTAAACAAGATCACGTCTAAACAAGATCCACGTTTAAACAAGACCCACGCCTAAACAAGAACCACGCCTAAACAAGACCACGACTAAACAAGACCACGACTAAACAAGACCCACGACTAAACAAGATCGCGTCTAAACAAGACCACGACTAAACAAGACCACGTCTAAACAAGACCACGACTAAACAAGATCACGTCTAAACAAGACCACGACTAAACAAGAACCACGTCTAATCATCCAGACCACGTCTAAAAACGACAACATGTTTATTCATCATGCCCATTCGTGTCTATGTATCGTGACCACGTCGAATCATCGTGACGGTGTGACATTGCCAGTGTCCCCACATCTCCAGCCTCTGGTCTACTCTAATGCATCACGACGACGTCGCCATCACCATCCTCCCTCAGTACTTATATTCTAAGCATCTCGCCTGCAGCTAAAAGTCCCCAAAATCATGTCACCGGCCATTACTTCATCGTTACCAAACAATTTCTTCCAAATAAACATTAAAAATTATTTAAAAAACTCAAATTGCCCTTCACGAAAAAAAAAGAAGCTTGAGTTCCTTAAAAACGGGATTGTCCCGTCTTTTCACCATCGTACCCGGTGTCCCGCAAAAGTCTCTCGGGACGCCTAACTGTCCCGTTTCTAAAACCAAACACATTTTCAAATCACTCAAACTTCCTAATTTATAATATAACTTCATGTAATACTGTAGCCGGTGCCAGTAGTGATGTGGGCTCGCGTGATGGCTGCACTGTTCCCCGTCCACAACTCTGCCGACGCTGCCTAAACGACAGTGTCCCTGCCGTAGATCTTATATGTATAAATAAATAAGTATGCACTGCCAAATTATTGTTTTCGTTTATGATAAGCCTTAGAGTTAGAGTATACATTAAATTACAAAAGTGAAGGTAAATTTAAAAAGATTTCTAGGTCTCAAAATATATTATAGTTAAAATGAACGTATTTCAATAAACAGTGTCCGGTGGAGGCCCCCCGGACCCCTCTCTAGCTTGAGGGTACCCCCCACCCCTCCCCAAACCCTCCTTGGGTGTTTCCCGTTTTTCCCATTTCATGATCTGGTCACCCTAGTCTACGTTCCAAAATGGTCTTCAGGGCGCAATCACTCCAAATATGATAGTACCATAACCGCGTCCAATACATGACTTGTAATGGATCGATCAATGAAATGGCAACACGCTTACATTCAATAAATGTCCCCCCCCCCCACCCCTTTTCGAGAACCTCCTGAGCCCAGGCGTGCAGCCCACTGGACAATAGTTATTCTAACTTAGCTGCTAATTTTCGTTTCGATCCTCTTGTGCAGTCTGCTGGACACATCTTTTTAAACTAGTTTGACCTACTTTTACGCCAGCCGAGCTAGACAATGCTTCATTTTAAGATGGCCGACAGAGGGGCAAAATACCTTCGTGCTCTGGGGTGGTGCTGGTAAGTTTTTTGCTATTATTTATTACATTTAAATCAATCTAAAGTTTTCAATTTAAAAAAAAAAAAGACAATTATATGTCAAAGAATACGAATATATACCGATTTTTATTAATTATTTCACGATATCGTAGTTTATTTCATCATGTCAAGAGGTGTTCAAAACCATCATCCCCACAACAACAACAACAACAAATGAAATCTGCATAGTTTCAGCCACCATATCCGACAACAGAAATGTCTCTTTGTTTGCCCTTGGCTTTTCACAATCGTAATCGCACGATGATAGCTTGGAGATGGGCAGAAATGTATTTTGTGAAGGGTTGAAGTGAGAGAGAGAGAGAGAGAGAGAGTCGTTGCTCTGGCGAGCAATCGGATTCGTCTAGTTTGAATCATGGCAGCTTGAACCAAAAAGTCGTACGGTGTACAATAGTACACATTGTTGAGCTGAAAACGATTGGAAACCTTAAACAATATAAATTGAAAGAAAAAAAAAACAACTGACCTCGCTAAATGGTGGAGTTTTTATTCGACCTAGAAAAGTCTGTCATAGATTTTATACTGAATTAGGATTTAGTTCAAAGAATCGAATACACATTTTATGAATTTTTTTTTTTTACGGAGAAATCGCCATACATCACGCTAATGAACTGTATTCGATATTTTAAGTAGATGCTCCAGCTATAGGTGAGGGTGAAATTTGCGGAGGGGGGGGGTGGCGCACACGCTAGTTAATAAAAAAAAAGAGGCTATTGTATCTGCTTGATACTACCGCAAAGCAAAAAGTATCACGTTGGACTTGCCCCCCCACCCACCCACCCACCCCCCCCCCTTTTTTTTCAAGCGCAGTGTGCAAAATTAACAAATAAGAAACCGTTTTGTTGGAAACCATGTAAAAAAGTATCGTACTACGCCCCACCCCCTCTTATAAGCTTAAGAGCATCATTGGCTTCCCAAACTTTAGCTCGAACAATTCTTAATTTGTAAGGCGTAGCCATTTGTGAACTTAAATGCGAGCGTATAAAGACAGCAGCTGTGAACGCAGCAGCTGCGCAATTTACTGCTGGTTATATGGTGACTTTGCAATCACCCCCCAGCCGGGGTGTCGGGGAGGGGAGGTGGGATTGGGGGGGGGGGACTTTATTGCTAGAATTCGTGGAGCTGTAAACGGACGAGGTCAACTCTGTTGACGACAAGAAAACGATGTCTAAAATCGATCGCTCACCTTTTTTGTTGTTGTTTTTCTTCAATTTTCTAAACACGAGGTCTCGGTAGAAAAAAACCAAAAAAAAACCAACGTGCCCACTCACTCACTCTACTATCTTTGGCATAACATTATGACGTCATGATTTATCGACTTCAGCTGCAGTTACCTAGAACTTTGGTACCAAGGGGGGAAAACATCAAAGTTCCGATCTCTCTTTCTCTCTCTCTCCCCCCCCCCAACCCCGCACCTTTTCCCAAAAACCCGACACCATTACCCGAAAAGGATATTATTGCATTCATTTTTAGACATTGATAAACATCAAGCTCTCCCCCCCCCTAAACCCTCCAGGGCAGTGGCTCTCAACCCTCCTAATGCCGCCACCCTTTAATACAGTTGCTCATGTTGTGGTGACCCCCCTCCTCCTGACCATTAAATTATATTCGTTGCTACTTCATAAATATGTGTTTTCCGAGGGTTTAGAGGTGATCCCTGTGTAAAAGGGGTCTTTCGACCAGCCCCCCCCCCCCTCTTTCAAGGGGTCGCGACCCACAGGTTGAGAGCCGCTGCTCTAAGGAGAGGATCTCACACGCTGACACCTGGCATCAAGACAGATTAACTGTAACTATAATAAAGCTATAACGATCTATTGAATATTTTCTGAGGTTCAATTAATAACTGAAATGAAGCCCACCAAAACCTACCTAATAGAGTTATTGATGCCGACGAGACGGTCGCTCTACGGGGTAAGACGCAATCTGAAACTAAACAAAATGGCTGAGTTATAGTACATTGTTAATTTCAAGGGAACTGAATTACAAATTAAGCCACTTCCCCATCTGATAGAAAGCCACTTCCGAAAGCCACTTTCCCATCTGACAGAAAGCCACTACCCCATCTGATAGAAAGCCACTTCCCCATCTGACAGAAAACCACTTCCCCATCTGACAGAAAGCCACTTCCCCATCTGATAGAAAGCTACTTCCCCATCTGATAGAAAGCTACTTCCCCATCTGACAGAAAGCCACTTCCCCATCTGATAGAAAGCTACTTCCCCATCTGATAGAAAGCTACTTCCCCATCTGACAGAAAGCCACTTCCCCATCTGATAGAAAGCTACTTCCCCATATGACAGAAAGCCACTTCCCCATCTGATATGGATTCGTCAAACAAGCCTGCCATCAAGCCCTGATAAATAATCTTCGCCTACTGTCTAAAAATCCTAATACACGTTTAAATTAAAATATCTACCATTTTTAAGAGTAAGTACAACATAGATTAGGCGTAGAAACGCTTCTCTTGGTCCCGGGACGTCATTTGGGTAGGGCAGGGAGGGGCATTTGCCCCCCTCACCCCCTGAATTTACAGGTTTTATTTTAATTGCTGTGTACCATGGCGCCCCCAGTAATAAACAACTCAATAAGCCGACCAAGTTTTGGTTTTGCTCCCCCCCCAGAAAAAAAACTAAAATGACGCCCCTGCTTGGTTCTGTTAACTGCGGCTCCATTTAGAAACGACAATAATTGCATTATTTCTGCAATATTTNCAACCTATCTCTTCACGCCACACTACACCCAAATTCTGGCCCGGTGAAGACCAACCTATCTCTTCACGCCACACTACACCCAAATTCTGGCCCGGTGAAGACCAACCTATCTCTTCACGCCACACTACACCCAAATTCTGGCCCGGTGAAGACCAACCTATCTCTTCACGCCACACTACACCCAAATTCTGGCCCGGTGAAGACCAACCTATCTCTTCACGCCACACTACACCCAAATTCTGGCTCTCTGAAACAAATAAGAAACATCGGCAAGCGACCCCCATTAACCCAAAGCATCCCCACCCCCACCCCCACCCCAACTCCCGTTGTATAATTTTGACGTCATAGTTTTTTTTGGTTTTTTTTAAATTTTAATTTTAAGTTTTAAAGTTCTTAAATATACTATGTTATATCCGTAAGTCTATACTTTAAAACAAAAGCACCAATAAATATAACGTTTTCTAATTGAGTATTTAATAACAAACAAACTAAAATTCTTCCACTATTTACCTCACGCTAGGCGGTCACACAGTAAACACCACAACATAAGACATGTACCATTTATGGTGGTGACCTCTCCCCCCCCCCCCCCCCCCCCGCCCCCACCCCCCCTCGTGCGACCTCCTCCCCCCTCCCCCCAACCCCCGTCCTTTAACTGTCGTCGAACGAAAATGTGTCCATGTTTGCAACTTAAATATTCCACTTCGAATCAATGACATTGCCCGGTGGTCTTTTCGCGGTTATTTATAGACCGCGCGACTCGTTCAAACACAAGACGAGAAACGGAACCAGTTTAGTCTATACCCCGAGCCAAAAAAAAAAACCCTTACGCCCTGGCAAACATGCCTCCTTACAAACAGCGCTTTAGGTCGGGTGCTTTCTCTTAAAAGACGTTATCTGGTACGTTCTTATTGTTCGAGTTCATCTGAGCACAAGCAGTGTTGGTGTGTCATACAAAGACGCGAAACAGAACAAACAAAACAAAAAAAAGTGCATTCCTATGACGTCAATGTCGGCCATCTTCCCTCCCCCCCCCCCCCATAAACTATTCCATTGTTTCCGTAATGGGGCGAAAGTTGCATGATTAGAATCTTGCTATTACAAAAATATTGCTTTCTAACAAATCATTTTCAATTGGAAGGGCTGTTGAAAAATTTATAGCCTGACTTGGTGGAGGGGAGGTGGGGGGGTGGGGCAATGTTCCCTTTAAGTTGCGCGGCCGCGCAGCTATCTCTACAGACGCCGCGCAGCAGTTTTGAGCATCCGCGCAGCAAATTTCCATGCAAGTGTGTTTTTGTGTTTGTGGGCTGTCAAATTTCGCACACACACACACACAAAATAATGATCCTGTAAAACTTTGCCCACAACTGTATGAGTTTGCAAACGAACCAGCAAACCTTAGAGGGAAAGGAGGGGGGGGGGGGGGGGGGGGGGGGGGGCGGTCGCTGCTGGAAAAAAGTAACTTTTTTTGGGGGACAGATTTAGTGGAAGTCGTCAGCAAACCTTAGAGGGAAAGGAGGGGGGGGGAGGGGGGGGAGGGGGGGCGTTCGCTGCTGAAAAATAGTAACTTTTTTTGGGGTACAGATTTAGTGGAAGTCGCTGGATTAAAATCTGCACACAGAGAACACAGTTTCTTTAACCAAAGTCTTGACCAAAAAAAGTGCGTCTTGGGTGGTTTTGGGGCGAGGCTATCTCCAAAGAACTGCTTGGTGTTCTATGGAACAAACAGAAAAAAGAGCTTTCGAAGTCGTTCAAGCAGCATGTTCTTTTTTTTTTTTTTTTTTTTTTTTTTGGTGTGCCATTTAAACTCCCAGGGGAGCACAGGTAATTAAATATTGCTTTCCAAGCATTCCGGCCTCTGGCTATCCTGACTAACGCTTTCCACTCTTTATTACATCGTTGACGGCATCTCTCCTCCAGGAGTTTTGGGGGTTCTTTCCCTTGATCCCTGAGGGGTTCCATACCAGTGCTTGTTTTGGCAATGTTTGGAATGTGTTTTCTCATGGAATGACCTAATCCATCTTTTGCATGACCTATCCATCTTTTGCATGACCTATCTATCTCATTGTATGACCTATCCATCTCATTGTATGACCTATCCATCTTTTGCATGACCTATCCATCTCATTGTATGACCTATCCATCTCATGGCATGACATACCATCTCTCATCTTTTTTTTCCCGTATTTTTTGGGGCTCCAATGGCGTCTTGTGCGGTCATTTTCCCTCACTGTTGTATTTTTTATTTTTTTGTGGAACCACTTGATGTTTAGGATTTTCCCCAGGCAACTTTTCACTACGGTTGAATGAGGCTTGAACTATTTCACTTGCAGCAATAGGCGGAATTCACATCTCGGGGAAATAATTTGTTTTTCCCTCACGGGTTTCGGAGACGCCATTTTACACTGATAACTATGAAGCATCCGTTTTAACAGAAGTTCACTCTTGTGACGTAATAGACGATATTGATTTAAGGTGTTGGCAGAATTGAACAGACAAATCTATGGTGGCTTGTCGATTAGGAGGCGTCGGCCACCGACCCCCTCGACGTTACCCGGGGAACACAACGACTGGGCGCGTCCTGCGTGGGCAGACAAGGGATGTGCTCGGTACCTGCCGTACTTAAAACAGCTCCTACAGGGCTGCCAGTTGTGATATTTTCCAACTGGAACAATAGGCAGTGACACGGTAGGGATCATGATTACAACCTCTGGCCGATGATTCTTACTACGCAGCCCTGAGAAGCTGCTCCAAGGCAACCGTTTCGTCCCAGCTGCATCGCGAATTAGTGGCGCTGTGGAAACTTACTGTAGAATCCCTCTTATAGGGCGTCTAAAGCTTCCCCGGGATGGGTGGGGGAAGATATTAGGACGTAACTTTTTCCATCACGAATCCTTAAAAAGTCGATCGTGTGCACCGTGTGCAAACACAGTGTCGGACCGACCGAGTGTCTTTGGGTTAGGACGGCCCCCGGCGGAGACCCTGGTCGAGCAGACTCGGGTGGGGGTTGTCCTGACAAAGGGACATCCCCGACGTGTTGCTCCGCGGCCCGATACCGGGTTTGGAGAGGGGTGTTTTGGGGAGGGCATAAAGAGCGCAAGCTCGACGGCCCGCTGACGCCATTTCTTAATGTAATATAAAAAAAAAAAGCATTTAAAAAAAAAAAAATTCCTCTCAAAGTCAAATAGAATAGATCAGGTCGAAATGTGTGGCCGTGAGCGCACATCTTTTACATGTAGAATTAGTGTCTTCGTAAAGCTAAACTCTTGAGAAATCTTATTTCATGCTAGATGCCAACGCGTGCTGAATCGGTACTTCGATAGCGGAAACAGAATACCTGATCGAATAACCCGGTCTCCAGTCATAAAGTGCTAAGATTGTCTCCATTTGGGGATTCCCCGCGATCACTCATGCCCATCTCAGGTGCATTGCGAATGCCCACCTCAGCTGCATGCCGTATGCCAATGTCAGCTACACCACTCATGCCCACCTCAGCAGCATACCGTATGCCAATGTCAGCTGCATCACTCATGCCCATCTCAGCAGCATACCGTATGCCAATGTCAGCTGTATCACTCATGCCCACTTCAGCAGCATACCGTATGCCAATGTCAGCTACATCACTCATGCCCACCTCAGCTGCATACCGTATGCCAATGTCAGCTACATCACTCATGCCCACCTCAGCTACATACGAGTATTTCATGTATTTGGTCGTCCTATTGGTGTGAGACCCTCTAGTAAAATTGCAAAACAAAACAAAAAACAATACTTAACAGACACACCAAGTGACGGACACTTTCAAATCTTTGTGTCTAAAACCGCTGGTGACAAGTGATTTGAATAGTCCACCAAGATTTTTTTGTTTTGTTGTTGTAATTAACAAAATATAATTAAATGTTACTGTTTCCACGGGCGCAGCTTGGGGGTCCCCGAAGGTCAGGAACTCCCCCCCCCCCGGGCTGGTGGTGTCAAAATTTTTAACGTTTTATAAAGCAGTAAAGCACATCAGTATATCAGAATACGCCCCCACCCCCCAACCCGGGTCAAAAAAATCACCAACGCCCCTGGCAGTCTGACAAGTTCAAGGTAGCTCGTGTGAACGGTCAACGTTCGGTTTCCGTTATTTTCAAGATTTGCACAATGTTCAGTTTTGTTTTAAAGATTTTATGTCAGGCACAATTAACCTAACGGGAAACTTGTTCTGTACTTTCATTTATGTTTTCATCTATATTTCCATCTATATTTTAATCTATATATTAATAATAATAATAATAAAGCTTATTTGAAAATCACGCTTCATCCCCAAAGTCTCGAAGCGCGTTGCAATGTCATCCATATTTAAAAAAGAAATAACAAAATCTACATTTTACCACAATGAAATATAAAACGAAACATTACAAAAACTACATACGAGAATACCCATTCTGTCTTTCATCCCTTGCAACCATAAACAACACAGGCCAATATACATCTAGGAGATAATAGTTAGCTGGAAAAGATGGTATACCAATTCACCCCAACAGGTGTTTGCGAAATACATATGTTTTCAAATCGGTTTTGAAAGACTCCAGTGTCTGGCTGTTTCTGAGAGCGACAGGAAGTGTGTTCCAAATTGTTGGACCAGCTAATTCGAATGTTCGCCTTCCGTAAGTCTGAAGGCGAACACGTGGTATCGAGAGTTTGCCACAATCGGATGATCGGAGTTGTCTAGCGGGCCCATAAGTTGTCATGAGCGTTTTGAGATAGGACGGTGCCAGGTCATGCAAGCAACGGTAGCACAGAGTTGCAATTGTGTTCTCTAAGTTAGCGCGGACCGGCAGCCAGTGCAAATCTCTCAGAAGTGTTTTAGCATGGTCGAATAGCGTTTGCGAAAAACAATGCGAGCCGCATTATTCTTTACTTTTTGAATTTTATCCAGGAGCGTAGCTGAAAGACATATTTATACATAGTTCTATGTCTATTTTTATCTATAGTTCCATCTATATTTTCATCTATATTTCCATCCATATTTTTATCTATAGTTCAATCTATCTTTTCACCGGTCGGATGATGTAAAACGGTTAAGAACCCAGTAATTTACGATTCCAGTCATGTGATCAGTGTGGGATGGCTGCCGTTACCTTATGTGTGCCAGTGAGATGACTCAGCCTGCGAGGTTCCCTTGTGTAAGACATCGACACTAAGTTAATACTAACCCTGGCTTAGCGAGGTCCCCTTGTGTAACACATCAATACTAAGTTAATACTAACCCTGGCTTACCGAGGTTCCCTTGTGTAAGACATCAATACTAAGTTAATACTAACCCTGGCTTAGCGAGGTCCCCTTGTGTAAGACATCAATACTAAGTTAATACTAACCCTGGCTTACCGAGGTTCCCTTGTGTAAGACATCAATACTAAGTTAATACTAACCCTGGCTTACCGAGGTTCCCTTGTGTAAGACATCAATACTAAGTTAATACTAACCCCGGCTTAGCGAGGTCCCCTTGTGTAAGACATCAATACTAAGTTAATACTAACCCTGGCTTAGATATAGATGTTTGCGGTTGTCAGTCACCGGCACATTACAGCCCTGCCTACTCCTACGCTTTCGCCGTAGTTACTCCGTTTTTAAGTCTACGTCTACGGCACTACAACGAACCTTTAAAAAAAATCGACGATTTCGAGAGTCGTCCCCCCCCCCCTGCTTGATTTATTTTTAACTAAACAAATAACTAATTGGGGGACGTTTTAATGAAGTCATAAGTCACCGTAATCAATCACCTAAGAAAACAGTGATTGCTCCTTCGGTCATGATATCGATGAACCACCCGGAATATTTGTTCTTGTGGATGGACGCAACTTGTATTTTGATTGCAAACCAGCCCCTTCCCTTTTCCCCTCACTCTTTCAACCCCCCCCCCCCCCTTTTTTTTTTTTAATTTAAAAAAACCCCCCCCTTTCCCTTAAAATTCTTTTTTGTGTTTTTTTTTTTT
>CAXITT010001325.1:10666-35621 GCA_964033795.1 Lymnaea stagnalis | reverse complement strand
TATATATATATATATATATTATATATTAAATTTCAACGATTTACTTTGTTAAATTACTTGATTTTCTCCGAGGGGTTTGGGCGGTGCCTGAAGCAAACTCTATATACATTGATTGTTCTTGCTGTTTTTGTTCGTCCGTCGAAGTCGACTAGGACCATCCAGTCATCCGGTTAGGGGGAGGGTGGGATACGGTGAGCGCGTAGGTGGCATGGTAGACCGATCCGTGCTCGGAATAATCTCTGGCACAGCGGGCATAGGATAGTCGCTGCAGACGGAGACTTAATGTTGCTCTTTCGGGCAAGCCTGAGTGTCTCAGCTGTGGTAATCCTATTAGCTTCATGGTATTTAGCCCCGTTCTTGACAGCTGCTCTCCACCTGGCTCTGTCCTTAGGTGTCTGCACCCATTGAGTAGGGTTGATGCTGAAGGCCTTTATAGCCACTTTCAGTGAGTCTTTGTAACGCTTTTTTGACCTCCTTGGGAGCGCTTGCCTGTCGTGAGTTCTCCGAAGATTATCTGTTTCGGAAGCCGGTGGTCTTCCATACGGGCTACGTGTCCCATCCAACGGAGTTGAGACTGCATCAGGAAGGTGAAGATACTAGGTAGGTTCGCTCTAGCGAGAACCTCTGTGTTAGGGACTTTGTCTTGCCAACTGGTGCCGAGGAGTTTCCTGAGGCAGGTTGTGTGAAAATGATTCAGTTTCTTGCCGTGACGCTGGTAGACTGTCCACGTTTCACATCCGTAAAGCAATGTCGAGAGGACTGCTGCGCTATAGACCTTGATCTTCGTTTCTCGTCTGATACCTCTCCTGTCCCAAACAGTGCTTCCGAGTCTGCCAAATATGGCACTAGCTTTTGCGAGTCGGTCATTCATTTCATCATCCACGACGACAGTTCTAGAGAGGGCGCTGCCCATGTAAGTAAATTTATCAACCGGGTTGAGACGCTGTCCACTGATGATGATGTTGGGTTAAACGTAGGGCTTACTGGGAGCTTGCTGATACATCACCTCAGTCTTCTTTGTGTTGATTATGAGGCCAAAGTTATTGCAGGCCTTAGAGAAGATATCAACGCTGTGTTGCATGATGGCTTCTGAGGGAGCGTTGAGGGCACAATCGTCTGCAAACAGAAGCTCGTTGATGGTGTTATGTTTGACCTCGGTTTTAGCTAGAAGCCTTCTAAGGTTAAATACTGATCCATCAGTGCGAAACCGGATAGGCAAGCCCGTGGTGGAGTCCTTGAACGCATCAGACAGCATTGCAGAACACATAATACTGAAGAGTGTGGGAGCCAGAACACAGCCCTGCCTTACACCGTTTGTGACGGGGAATGCTTGAGACGACTGACCGTTGTCCTGCACTCGGACCATCATGCCCATCATGCAGCTGACGGATGATGTTGGTGAACTTGTCTGGGTGTTGATACGTCGCTAGGAACTGTGCATGTTAAAGTATTTGATAAAATGAATGATATACATTGTATTGTCGTTGGGAATGGGGCTTTGATCATGCGTTTGATAAAATATATCTCTTACTATCACCAGAAACCATCGCTGGTGAGGCGGCTGACACAAATATCAAGTCTTATCTCTCAAATGAAAATCAGTAGGTGATAAGGCTATTGATTCAATAAATACGCACACCCTAATATCGCGAGGAACAATTGTTGATATGGGTGATTGGTAAATGGCTGCTGGGACGAGGATAAGCCGTTTTCCACCCCAATCCCTGTCCAATCAAAAGCTTCATTTAACTTCACCGCCAAAAAATCAATTTCGGGCGAGAGGGGGGGGGGGGATGAAAAGAAAAAAAACTTGCTGTTACGCTTGGGGCCCGAAGGCAAAACCAAACGGGAGAAGAGGGAAAAAAGAAATCACTGAAGAACTGTTCGGATGACTGCACTAAGTCCGTCAAGTGGTTCACCGCTAGCCGCCCAACCGCGGGGGAGATTAATTAAGTGCTCCGTTGCCATGCGGCTACGGTACTGTTGGTTTGTCTAACAGGAAGTAGTACATCAAAAGTCAGGTTTGAATCATTGAGCGCATTTCCGTTCACCACTATACTATATTACACAAAGCTTGCTTGAGATAATTCCTACAGACGACAAAGTTGAAAAGAACGTATAGACTCGCCGCCAAGAATGCGACTCCGTATCCGGTTTATGACGCAGGTTTCGGTTTTGTTTTTTCGGATAAACGATTATGATTATTTATTTTTTTAAGTTTCAACAAACAAAAATTCATAAGAAATTTCAGCAAAAAAAATAAAAAATTAAAAAAAAATTGTTAGAGCACTGGTTTAGAGAGTGTCAATAGACTACTTCCGTCACGCGCTTGTGAGTTAGTTTCGGCAGTAGAATCATTGATTGTTTCCAAGGGCGCCCAGGGCGTCACAGTTACGCCAGCTGTTGCTCCACTCCCGCCGCCACTTCTCCGCCCTCACCCCAGGTTTATTTAAAAAAAAAAAAGAAATCACGACCAGGTATCATGGTACAACTTGTTCACGGACGGTACAACTTGTTCACGGACGGTACAGCTTGTTCGCGGACGGTACAACTTGCTCACGAACGGTACAACTTGTTCACGCATGGTACAACTTGCTCACGGACGGTACAACTTGTTCACGGACGGTACAACTTGCTCACGGACGGTACAACTTGCTCACGGACGGTACAACTTGCTCAAGGACGGTAAAACTGGCTCACGGACGGTACAACTTGCTCATGGACGGTACAACTTGTTCACGGACGGTACAACTTGTTCACGGACGCAAACAGCAGCACGCGGAAATTTAGAATAATCTTGTGCTGTCACTGCTAATCTTTTCAGAGAGTATCTTGCAGTGACGTCAGAAGTGGGCGTGCGGACAAGGGGGGGGGGGCAGTTCGCCCAGGCGGGACTATTTTGATTACATGAAGGGGTGGCATTTTCGGACAACTTCAGAGGCGGTTGGGGAGGGGGGGGGGTCGGGGGAGGGGCGGGAAAAAATTATCGTTCCTGGCGGGACTTACCCCTAGCTACGCCGCGGGCAGCTTGTACTTCGTTTTAAAATAAAGTTTCCCTCAAATCCAGGCGGGACTATTTTGATTACATGAAGGGGTGGCATTTTCGGACAACTTCAGAGGCGGTTGGGGAGGGGGGGGGGTCGTGGAAGGGGCGGGAAAAAATTATCGTTCCTGGCGGGACTTACCCCTAGCTACGCCGCTGGCAGCTTGTACTTCGTTTTAAAATAAAGTTTCCCTCAAATAAGAAGCGCCTATGCTACGAAAACCACCGTACCTTTGGAGGAGACTGTTCCTCCCATTGGGAATTTCACCAGCCCGCATCAGATCGAACAATGCAGAGCTCGATTGATCACGTCGTTAATTGAAAATAAACCTGCACGGACAGGGTAGGTGGCCTTCGGTCGCGCTCATTTTGGCACCACAGAACGCTTCATGGTGCGTGGGAGGTGTCCGGAGCCCTGGCAAACCCCCCCTTCCCCCTCCCCCAAATTCGTGCCAGAGAGGTATTTTTTTGTGTTTTCTCAAGAACTAACGGCTGTGGAGGCGTGGGAACATCACGAGAAACGGGTGTTTTCACCCAGTCCAGCATTAATAAGGGGGACGTTCTTCGCAGGATATCCGATGGATTCCGTTATTTTGATATCGAAAGTGACTTCAAACAGTTAAGGGAGCAATGATACAATTTTAGCCCAGGAAGACCCCCCCCCCCACAACCAACTCCCCTCTCCCCCCCCTTCCCACNNNNAAAAAAAAAAAGCCCGAGACAGCAGGAAGCTACATCATGATATCCATAAACTGTATAGTGTAACTCTAAGTCAAAGTAACAGTAAAATGAAATTATTTCCAATCCAAATCAATCTTCCGCAACTTTTTTCCCTCCATAATCCAGGTTAGTAGCAGAAGGGGGGAAAAATGGTTTCCACATAAGTTGACCCCCAGGCTGGTGTAAGGGGGCAGATTTACTGGGTGATTGGTTGATTTCTTAAACAGGAAGTCCGGCCTCGTAAAACCGTGCCGCCACGCTCAAGTCGTGTCGTCACCGATTGCGTGCAAGGCCGTGGCCATAGCAACGCGGAGTCAACGGTTTTTCTTAGACTAATTCCAGAGGATCGATGCCGGCTTACGCTCAAGGTGGGTATCCGTCAATAAGAGGGAAAGGTGCCGCCGTCGTGCTGAGGTTGGCGCAGACGTTTCATCAGCTGGGCTCCGGTGTTAAGGGAAAATGACGAGTAAATGTCCGCAATCAAAAGCACGCGCTAGGGCCAATCTAGACAAGGTGAAGGTCTCCTCCTGTAATCGATCAATTGAAAGCGGGTGAATAATTTCTGGTTTTTCCTTGTTTTTATTTTTCTTTCAAGACAAATTAGTGCATTGGATTTAAAATTAGTCCGTGGATAAAAAAAAAAAGAAGAAAAAAAAGAAGAAAATATGCTTATTTTCTCGTGTAGAGACCTGGGCGTGGCGTTAGAGCTCTGTTGTCTTGGAAACTATTCAACACCTTTAGGGGTGGATTGACTTTAACAAAAAATAGATATTGATTTTGGTTCTGGTTTCTTTGGATGCATTTAATGATTTTTTTTTTTAAAATGTCCTCCCTCCCCCCCCCTCCCCCTCCCCCCATAAATCTAAGTAAGTTAAAATAATCCAAATGAATTACATCATTGTATTTTGTCCCATGACGCACATCAAGTTAAGGTTTCTGCTGGTGATCTAGCCGTGTCCTGCAAGTCAATGGCTTGATCGAGGTTTTTAGAAGATTATAATTAGTTTGTTAAGTTTTGACAGGTGACGATTTAGGTAAAGATTATGAGTTATTTTTTTCATTTTTTTAATTTTTAATTCCTCTCTATTGCTCTTGCAAGTTTTTCGTTCAAAATGTTTAAATTGCTGTTTAGAAAACAAAAGAAAAAAAAAAGAGAGAGTTTATATGTGTTTTTAGATATAATTCAATGTGAGGTTACAGTAAAGACGAGGCTTTTAGGGCTGATTACGTAAGAATGTGGGTTTGGAGAGTTTTCTGGTGGAGTGGGGGAACAAATGTAGTATTCTTTTTTTTTTCCCAACTTTTTACATTCACTCTATCATTAAAAAATGAAAACAAAATACACCATGTCCCGTCCCGTATGCCCTCCCCTTTCCTTAAACTTCCTATCCGTAGTTAGGTTTTACTCCGAATCCTTTCCTGCCCATCAATGCAAAAAAAAAATATTTTTTTTTTAGAGAAATACTTTGTATGTGTTCCAAATTATGTTAGGGAACCATTATATAAGTGCCTCATATCTACCAACCAAAACTGCGCCCAGTGAATGTCGCAGATTAAACTACACTTACACCGTAACTTACACGTCATGCTGAGTTCATTGCTTCCGGTTTGTATGGGTTCTCATCGGTGGTTTTCAGAACGTCGAGAAAGGGCCACCCACACCCATGTATAGGGTTTGTCATTTCTCAGACCGGAAATCGTCATGGCATTACTGGCTTTTTTTAGAACGTCGGCCATGTGTTTCTGAAAACATGGCAGCTTACAGAGTGTTTCAGCATGTCCCTCGGACGATCCTCTGAAAACATGGCAGCTTACAGAGTGTTTCAGCATGTCCCTCGGACGATCCTCTGAAAACATGGCAGCTTACAGAGTGTTTCAGCATGTCCCTCGGACGATCCTCTGAAAACATGGCAGCTTACAGAGTGTTTCAGCATGTCCCTCGGACGATCCTCTGAAAACATGGCAGCTTACAGAGTGTTTCAGCATGTCCCTCGGACGATCCTCTGAAAACATGGCAGCTTACAGAGTGTTTCAGCATGTCCCTCGGACGATCCTCTGAAAACATGGCAGCTTACAGAGTGTTTCAGCATGTCCCTCGGACGATCCTCTGAAAACATGGCAGCTTACAGAGTGTTTCAGCATGTCCCTCGGACGATCCTTGTATCTAGGAGTCCCTTGTTACATGGGCCGGGCTCGCAATGGAGACCCATTTCACAAAATGTATATCCTTGGCTATAGCGATAGAAGTTTTAAAAAATATTAGTGTAAAATATTTCGTAAAATATAGTATTAAACAAGTTTTGATTTAGGTTAAGGGTCACTTCGCCAACACAGCAGTACGGAACAGTGTTGACAGTTGGTCCGACCGACTACCCGGATGATTGAAAATTACAGCAGTTCTATTAATAGATTTCAGACCAATAAATTGCAAACCTCATTATGTTGAAATCACTTTTCTATTTCTGAATTTAAAGTCAAACTTTACCACTGCACCACAAGAGCGAAAAAAGGGAGGGGGAGAGAGAGAGAGATAGTGAGAGAGAGATAGACAGAGAGAGAGAGAGAGAGAGTGAGAGAGAGATTGCGAGTCATAAGCCAGTTGTAGCTGGAATTATTGGTCTTTGCACCGTAACAAAGGAATAGTGACATGGGCAAGTTCCCATCATTCACTAGTGCTTAGCAACGCACAAACACAAGTCTTAGTGACCTTCACGGGGTCTCGTTTTTTTTAAATATATATATTTTAATTGATTTCTTCTTTAAAAAATATATTTATAAAAAATACTTCTCCTAACACATGAAAGTAGATTAGAGTGGCTAACCCATGGGAGAAGATTAGAGTGGCTAACACACGGGAGTAGACTAGAGTGGCTAACACATGGGAGTATATTAGAATGGCTAACACACAGGAGTAGACTAGATTGGCTAACCCACGGGAGTAGACTAGAGTGGCTAACACACGGGAGTAGATTAAGGTGGCTAACACACGGGAGTAGATTAGAGTGGCTAACACACGGGAGTAGACTAGAGTGGCTAACCTACGGGAGTAAACTAGAGTGGCTAACACACGGGAGTAGATTAGAGTGGCTAACACACGGGAGTAGATTAGAGTGGCTAACACACGGGAGTAGACTAGAGTGGCTAACACACGGGAGTAGATTAGAGCGGCTAACCCATGGGAGTAGATTAGAGTGGCTAACCCATGGGAGTAGACTAGAGTGGCTAACACACGGGAGTAGATTACGGTGGCTAACACACGGGAGTAGATTAGAGTGGCTAACCCATGGGGTAGACTAGAGTGGCTAACACATGGGAGTAGATTAGAGTGGCTAACACATGGGAGTAGATTAGAGTGGCTAACACATGGGAGTAGATTAGAGTGGCTAACACATGGGAGTAGATTAGAGTGGCTAACACATGGGAGTAGATTAGAGTGGCTAACACATGGGAGTAGATTAGAGTGGCTAACACATGGGAGTAGATTAGAGTGGCTAACACATGGGAGTAGATTAGAGTGGCTAACACATGGGAGTAGATTAGAGTGGCTAACACATGGGAGTAGATTAGAGTGGCTAACACATGGGAGTAGATTAGAGTGGCTAACACATGGGAGTAGATTAGAGTGGCTAACACATGGGAGTAGATTAGAGTGGCTAACACATGGGAGTAGATTAGAGTGGCTAACACATGGGAGTAGATTAGAGTGGCTAACACATGGGAGTAGATTAGAGTGGCTAACACATGGGAGTAGATTAGAGTGGCTAACACATGGGAGTAGATTAGAGTGGCTAACACATGGGAGTAGATTAGAGTGGCTAACACATGGGAGTAGATTAGAGTGGCTAACACATGGGAGTAGATTAGAGTGGCTAACACACGGGAGTAGTTTAGAGTGGCTAACACATGGGAGTAGATTAGAGTGGCTAACACACGGGAGTAGATTAGAGTGGCTAACACACGGGAGTAGATTAGAGTGGCTAACACATGGGAGTAGATTAGAGTGGCTAACACATGGGAGTAGTTTAGAGTGGCTAACACATGGGAGTAGATTAGAGTGGCTAACACATGGGAGTAGACTAGAGTGGCTAGATAATGGGAGAAGATTAGAGGGCCTAGCACATGGGAGAAGATTAGAGGGCCTTAGCACATGGGAGAAGATTAGAGGGCCTAGCACATGGGAGAAGATTAGAAGGCCTAGCACATGGGAGAAGATTAGAGTGCCTTAGCACATGGGAGAAGATTAGAGGGCCTTAGCACATGGGGAAGATTAGAGGGCCTAGCACATGGGAGAAGATTAGAGGGCCTTAGCACATGGGAGAAGATTAGAGGGCCTAGCACATGGGAGAAGATTAGATTCCCTAGCACATGGGAGAAGATTAGAGGGCCTAGCACATGGGAGAAGATTAGATTCCCTAGCACATGGGAGAAGATTAGAGGGGCTAGCACATGGGAGAAGATTAGAGGGCCTAGCACATGGGAGAAGATTAGAGGGCCTTGCACATTGGAGAAGATTAGATTCCCTAGCACATGGGAGAAGATTAGAGGGCCTAGCACATGGGAGAAGATTAGATTCCCTAGCACATGGGAGAAGATTAGATTACCTAGCACATGGGAGAAGATTAGAGGGCCTAGCACATGGGAGAAGATTAGAGGGCCTAGCACATGGGAGAAGATTAGAGTGCCTTAGCACATGGGAGAAGATTAGAGGGCCTAGCACATGGGAGAAGATTAGAGGGCCTAGCACATGGGAGAAGATTAGAGGGCCTAGCACATGGGAGAAGATTAGAAGGCCTAGCACATGGGAGAAGATTAGAGGGCCTAGCACATGGGAGAAGATTAGAGTGCCTTAGCACATGGGAGAAGATTAGAGGGCCTAGCACATGGGAGAAGATTAGAGGGCCTAGCATATGGGAGAAGATTAGAGGGCCTAGCACATGGGAGAAGATTAGAGGGCTAGCATATGGGAGAAGATTAGAGTGCCTTAGTACATGGGAGAAGATTAGATTCCCTAGTATCTGGCAGCAATCGTTTTGATTCAAACGATGGCAAAGATGCCCTGATATTTGATCTCTGCAGGGTCGTGGGGGCCCCCAAGGGTGGAGATTTAGAAATTTAAAAAATGTGTGTGTGTGTGTGTGTTTTCTCAGGGTCCAAAAAATCTTCTGCACAGTAGGAATATTGGCCCTGCAGTCTTTGATGCTGTGGGGGGGGGCGGGGGGGGGGCTTGGATATTTAAGGGTCTGAAGGTTGTGAAGAGGGGAAAAAAATATTGAACTATTAACTTTGAATGAAACCGTCACAAAATCGTAAAAAGGCAACAACAACACAACAAACATTTGCACAATTAAGTAAAGGTGGGGAGGCATCTGGGTTGAAGGGATGATCTTAATACTGAGTTTAACTGATTTGAAATCCACTGCATTTATTTATGGGACAACTTTGGTAAATTAGTCTTAACCATGGGTCTGTTGTTGTTTTTTTGTAAAGCCTCTATTGTAAAAATCTCAATTTAACTGTTTTACAGCAAAGTACCGTGCAATGATTTTGTGCACAACTGACGGTGGCCGTAAATATATCAGTGACAAAGAGACACTTGTTAATAAAAAAAAAAACCCAAGAAATTCACATTACAGCATGCATTTTGGTCATTTTTGTCTTGAAATAAAGACACAATTGAAACAAGATATAATATTGTAATAACGAATTATGGGATATTTTTTCTTAACAGTGAAGTCACACAATTTTTTTTAAGAGTCAGCGCATTTTTTTTTTATTTAACTTGAATTCAAATCATGAGAGCTCGACTGAAAATATCTAAATAGGATAAATTCTTACTGCCAGAATATGAACAATTATTAATGTTTTCCTTAGTTTTTTTGTTTGTTTTTTTTTCTGAATGGATTAATTAATTGTTTATTTATTTTAAATTATTTATTTATTTTTGTGGGGGACAATTTAAATTTGACAAAATACTTTTTTGGAATTTCTAAAAATATAAATTCTATAAAAGCTGGGATTTTTGTTGTTGTTGTTGTTGTTGTTGTTGTTGTTGTTGTTGACGGGTTTGGCAATAAAAGAATATTTTAAGAAGATCCTTTATACGTGTTAAAATTATCATAATGATTTTTTTTTTTAATGCATTTATATTTTTGGATAATGTGGATATCATGTGAGAGTCTGAGGGCTTTAGTGATTTAAGTAAATTCCGAACTGCTTGAAGAGGAGAGTTCATGCCCCTTGTTATTAATCCAACACATGATATGTGAGAGCAGCGCAAACCAAATATTTATTTTTTTTTCCTTTTCCAGGCTTTTTTTTTCTGTAAACAAGTGATTTTAAATAGTGACTTACATCTTATTTAATATGTTGTAAAATGAAATAATGTTTAAAATATCAAATTTATCATTTGAGATTTTTTTTTTTTTACCACCGAGAATCGAAACATCTATCAATATCATACCATGATATGAAACCATGATATCATGACAGTTTGAAAGAAGATTCGACGTTCCAATGGGAAACCACTACTGAAATCAAAATAATAGTTTACTATTGCGGACACAGCTCGTGCACCTTGCACTTCATGATTGTAATTTCGAGGCACCATAGAGAACTCTCCTTAGCTAAAGCACTTCAGAAGTGAAAACTTTATGCTAAATGGATGACATGGTCACCCACCCAAAAGGAATTTTTAAACTTTAAAAATGAACTGAAATATCCCAAAAATGAAAATCTAATTACTAAACAAATGTGTGTTTTTATATATTATTAATTTTTTTAATACATTAAAATAATATCATTAATATCTCTGGACATTTATTATCAAAAATTCCCTCAGAATTTCTGCCAAGGTATGAACCCGTCCAAAAACGATGCTAAAAGCCATCAGAACTAATGCATTCTGGGTTGAACATTAAGCCAATCACAAAACAATGCACGACTGCGTCATGACTTTATATCCGGTTTCTTTCAAGCGGGAAAAGTTAACGACTACCGGGAAGAAGAGGGACTGGGTGGGGGGGGGGGCGGGGGAAGCTGGGTATGAGGACTGTGCCAGTCAAGAGCGAGGAATTCAAGGCCTTCAGGCTGTGCCTGGTATATTTCCAAGTGACCAGGTGTTGGATGTAATTCCATCATGGCATTTAACGACACTTGTCCTTGTTTTCAGATGGGTTGTCCTCAGTCCAGGGATGTCATTTGGGTAGGGCAGGTCGGGGTATTTGCAACCCCCCCCCCCCTAAATTTCCAGGTTTTATTTAAATTGCTATGTACTGTGGCACCTCCAGTACTAAACAACTTAACAAGCTGACCAAGTTTTTGTTTTTGCCCCCCCCCCTGGAAAAACCTAAATGACGCCCTTGCCTCAGTCATTTGTGATCATCGATAAATCAGTTCTGCTGCAATCTTAACTCACTTAGTGAAAAAAATCAATCAAGCCGAGTGTCTGATGACGTAAAAAAAAACAACTATTCCTTGATTAAAAGATTTCCATGAAACCCTGTTGCTATGGGATACGTGTGTTCCACGTCAGCAATTAGTGATTAATTCTTGTAATTTACGTTCTAGTATAATAACACGCAAAAATAATAATAATTTAAAATTTTGGAAAAACTCCCAATTTTACTCGCACATTTCTTTGAGTAAAATCTTATATATATAAATCCCGAGTGGGGCAGTTCGCCCCGGTTGCGCACTGCGATGCGCTCTCATTTGCTGCTTACCCCGTCGAACGCACCAAACGCACACACAAAAAAACAACAACGCATCTATGGTCAATACAACTAAGCAACGGTGGATATATAGCGGCCATCTGGAATTTCTATAATAGTCTAGTTACAACTCGCCAAACTTTGGCGATAGCAATGCGTGAACTTCCCATTTATTAAAGATACTTGACAAAACATGAATTCAAGTAACGCTCATTTAAGAATCCCAATTTTTGCTTACACGCCTCCCCCCCCCCCCGGCCAAGCTACGTCCCTGCACACTTTTTATTTCACGACCATGAATGATATTAATATACTTATGTCTCAACCAATTTTAAACCGTATATTTATTACACCATATTCAAATTGTTTATTAAAGATACTTGACAAAACATGAATTCAAGTAACGCTCATTTAAGAATCCCAATTTTTGCTTACACGCCCCCCCCCCCCCCGGCCAAGCTACGTCACTGCACACTTTTTATTTCACGACCATGAATGATATTAATATACTGATGTCTCAACCAATTTTAAACCGTATATTTATTACACCATATTCAAATTGAGAAAATTTCATTTTCCGAAAATTGAAGAAAAGAAAATATTGACTATTGAACCACTCTTCTTTAAAATAATAATAATAAAGATTATTTGAAAGCACGCTTCATTCCTAAAGGCTCCAAGCCGGTACCTACCACATTGAAGTACAAAATGCAACATTACAAAAACTACATAAGAGAATACCCATTCTAAGTCTTTCATACCTTGCAACACAGGCCAATATACATACATTGCAACACAGGCCAATTTACATCTACAAGATAATAGCTAGATAGACAACATCACCCCAGCAGGTGTTTGCGAAATAGATAAGTGTTCAAATTAGTTTTGAAAGACTCCAGTGTCTGGCTGATTCTGAGAGCGACAGGAAGGGTGTTCCAAATTGTTGGGCCAGCAAATGCGAAAGTGCGCCCCTAGTAAGTCTCAAGGCGAACACGTGGTATCGAGAGTTTGTCACTGTCAGATGCGCGAAGTTGTCTAGTGGGTACATAAGGCGTCAGTAGCGCTTTGAGAAAGGACGGTGCCAGGTCATGCAAGCAGCGGTAGCACGGAGTTGCAATTTTGTACTCTATGCGAGCGCGGACCGGCAGCCAATGCAACTCTCTCAAAATTGTTTCAGCATGGTGGAATTTGCGTTTTCGAAGAACAATGCGAGCCGCATAATTCTGCGCTTTTTTAATTTTATCCAGGAGTGTAACGGGAAGACCCACCATTAGAGCAATGCAGTGGTCCATGCGTGATAGCACGAATGCAGAAAACAGACTCTTTGATGCATGTAACGTTAAGAAAGGTCTGATATGACTAATTCTGCGCAGCTCTAGAAAAATCGCCTCTCAAAGCCTGTTAATTTGATTTTCCATTGTTATTTTCTGTCTAAGTAGACACCCAGGTTTCGCACTGTTTGAGAAAACTCAATCTGTATACCTGAGAGAGTAAAAGTTTGCGTGTTATTTATATATTTTTTTGGTACTTCAATTTTAATTCACCTCAAAACTTATCATTACTGCTATTCTATTCTGTGCAGCTATATCCGGTTTAATAAATAGAACTGTTTCTATAGTCATGTCAGATCAATGGAGAGCATGTAACGCAATGGGCACCACTCCGTGATTGACTCATCAAACGGTCAATCATTCCGTTAACTTTGTGGATCCGAACTCAGATGCCAACACTCAACGCATCGAACGTACGTGGAAATCGGCAAAAAGATAGAAACAAGCGCCATAATGGCACACACAGACATATGCTCGATTCTTATATATATATGTGTGCGTTCATGTGGCGTCGACATGTTAGTTAAAGCAAATGGTTTGAATAACGTCAACGCCACTCTTGACAAAAATTGTTCAACTTTGGCCACCACGACAGTGGGGGACTTTTAAAGAAGTAAATATGTTTGTATCCAAAAGGACTATTGTTTTATTGAAAGTGTGACGTGTTTTATTGGAAATGTGAGCTAATGTATAATAATTTTTTGCTTTGAATTAAAAGTTTTTATTCAAAAGAAAATTTGTTTTATTGAAAGTGTGAATAATAGTAATAATTTTGGGGGTGAATTAAAATTGAAGTACCATATGTTTCAGCTTTTGAGCGGTAGCAATGGGGATCAGCTCGGTCTTTTCGTAGTTCAATTTAAGCTTGTTTATAGTCATCCACAGAGAATTATATGCAATATAAAACATTTTAGCAAGGGAAAAAGGGGGGGGGGGGGGGCATTTGGGCTTAGGAAGCAGCCGGAAATGGAAGCAGTCACACCGCAAGATAACATATATATATATAAGAGATTATGCACTACTTCCAGTATTTTACACGTGCAACGTGGTTACGTCGCCCCATCTTAGTGTTTAATATTGTAGAGCATGCTATCCGTAAATGATGACTTACTCGGAATGAAAAGACAGGGAAAATTTTTGATCTTCTCAGTTAGATTCATTTTAATAAGCTATGTCGGTGGGGTGGGGGTGGTGGTTTGGTAGGGGGGGGGGGAGGGGGCTACTTGGAACATTAGGCAGCAATAGTGAAAACTAATTAAGGACCATCCATACAGTGTAAGCCAAATAATTGAAATGTTCAATTCGCCGTTACAAGCGTACTTTTGGGGACAACCCCCCCCCCAACCACCACAAAAAAAACAAACAAAAACAACAACAAAACAACATATGCTTACGTACAAGACATTATCGATCTTAATAAGGAATGGAACTATAAAATCATTCCTACTTCAGAAACACAAGATGTGCCAAAAATCGCCTTTTTCCTGTTCCGCCTGGGGGAAGGGGGCTCCTTTTTCTATACTTTTAAGCCATATATATATATATATATATATATTTTATACATATATATATATTGTCTCGGGGTTTCTTTTTCAAAAATAAAACTGGACAAACATTTCTTGTTAAGAAGAAATCGCTCTAAAGCAATCAAACGATTTTTTAAAAAAAAATTAAAGGTTGTTTAGTCTTTTTTCTTTAAAGGGGGCGATGGACTTTGTAACGGTAGACTTGCTGACTAACCCACACAACGCTGCTCATGAACAAAGCCGAGGTTCTGCTGCTGTTTAGCTGCGCTACGCGGGGATTAAAGTTTAACTACGAAGTGCTTAAAAGAACTCCTTCGAATTGTATCGTAATTTTTTTTTTAAACAAGAGATAACAGAGCTAATATAGTAAAGTCGATCTGGTTAGAGAGAGGGTTGTAGGTTAAATTTCGTTTTTAAGTCATATTTTGAAATCAAACCGTTCGCCTCAGTTTTACTTGAAAAGTCATCTCGCTCTTTCCCCCGTCTCTCTCTCACTCCCTCCCCCTCTCCCACTCCCCCTTTCCCCTCTATGTCCCCCCTCTCTCTCTCCCTCCCACTCTCCCTCCCTCCCTCTCTATCTATCTTTATCTATAAATATCTCTGTCACTCATTCCTCCTCTCTCATCTCTCTCTCTCTCTTATTTAATGTAAATAACACAAAAGAGGATGTCTTGACTGCAGTACTCATCAACGCCAGGTCACAAACGTTTATCACAGGAATGTGATACAGATAAATACAATGTAGTAATGACATTTGGACACAGAAAGTAAATGTGATATGGATCAATACACATTCGTGTACTACAGAAGTGTCCACCAGTATTAAGCATTAACCAGAAACTACGGTTTAGACCAAAAATGGGGTGGGAGGAGGGGGCGGTTCCACTGAGAGGGGACACCAACCTTTAATTGATATTCACTAGTGCTAGGATGAAAAACACTTCTTCTTCTTCTTTTTTTTTTTTTTTTTTTTTTTTTTTTCTTTTTTTAAAAAAAAAAAAAAAAAAAAAAAAAAAAAAAAAAACGCTTAGAGTACTTAGAGCCTTCTTCGGGAAACAGGACAAAAACAAGAAACAAGTTTAGGGACAGGTACACGAGTAGAAGAAATCAAACGAAGACGCGCAGAAAAGGAAGTGGGGTGGGGGAGAGAGAGGGAGAGAGAGAGAGAGAGAAGCTAGATTAAGACGCGCCTTCTATTTCGGTGTAGTTTTTCGGTGTAGTTTTTATACAGAATCTAAACCCTAAATTTCTCCATTGGAATTTAAAGTTAATTCCGGGAAAGGAAGGGGAACTAAATCATGCAACGCTTACGTGCGATTATAGTTTTTTGTTATATGTGTCAATTTCGCGAGTTAATTATCGTTCCTAATTCTTCATTTTTGGTTTCTGTTCAAGAGGGAAACAAATTATTCCGAGAAAAGTGTGACAACATTGACCTTAAACTGCATCAGTTTTGATTTCGTCTTGTGGGGGAAAAAAAAAGGGGGGGGGGGGGGGAATAGGTATTCCTAGAAAAAATAGGGGCAACCTTGACCTCTAATTGTATCACGCGCCAAAAAGAAACGGGAACTGATCGATGCCCGCAGCCGTTGCAGGAGATTGTGCAATGATGGCCCAGCCGGATACAGGTACAACTATGGCGGAGTTTTTTGATGGCCCCCCGAGCAATCCAAAAATTTTAGCCTCCAGCATGTTTCAAAATAATTATATCAAAATTATAATAAGAAGAAGAATTTCACCCTTTGGTGCCCCCCCCCAAAAAAAAAAACGGGCAGGGCCCCGAGAAGGCCCACACCTCGGCGAGGAGCCATGGCACTTGTCAGGGGCCCGAGCTAGATAGGGTCCCGCCCCTTTTTCGAGTTTTAAAATATACGCACATGTTTGAAACACACAAGGGGCCCGAACTCTATCAGCTTCCTGGGGCCCGAACTCTGTCAGCTGCCTGGGGCCCAGAATTTCCCTAGGCGCGGGCCTGCCCCGAGTGATGCACTCGTTTGCCTCCGCTTGTGCACGGCCCTGGGTGGTAGCAACGTCCACCCGTGCACGGCCCTGGGTGGTAGCAACGTCCACCCGTGCACGGCCCTGGGTGGTAGCAACGTCCACCATTGCACGGCCCTGGGTGGTAGCAACGTCCACCCGTGCACGGCTCTGGGTGGTAGCGACGTCCGTCCGTGCACGGCCCTGGGTGGTAGCGACGTCCGCCCGTGCACGGCTCTGGGTGGTAGCAACGTCCGCCCGTGCACGGCCCTGGGTGGTAGCGACGTCCGCCCGTGCACGGCCCTGGGTGGTAGCAACGTCCGCCCGTGCACGGCCCTGGGTGGTAGCAACGTCCACCCCTTCACGGCTCTGGGTGGTAGCAACGTCCGCCCGTGCACGGCCCTGGGTGGCAGCGACGTCCGCCCGTGCACGGCCCTGGCTGGTAGCAACGTCCGCCCGTGCACGGCCCTGGGTGGTAGCAACGTCCGCCCGTGCACGGCCCTGGGCAGTAGCGACGCAAACATGAAGAAACTGGCCACAAAATTTTTATTTTTATGCTTTCATTATTTTATTTTTTGTAACAATGTGTGTACAAAAATCTATATTCGAGGAAATCCACGCGTCTATCAGTCTTTGGTCGTGCCGAGAGGTCAGCTTTTGTGGTTTGGTCAAAGCAGTTTTCTATTTTTCAAGTACAGGATGAGGCCTCAAGAACGATAGTTTTTTTGTTGTTTTTTTTTTTTTTTTTGTTGTTGTTGGTTATTTTTGTTCTTAGAGTGTGTGGTAAAGTGGTAAAATAAGAATTGGTAGGAAAAGCGACAGTATACAGAGTGGCTCAGAAACAGTGAGAACATCTGGTAACAAAGGGTTATATAAATGAATTAATATAATGTTTTGTCATTGAAAGTTGTATGAAAATTATTACGCTCATCAGAAAACATGTTCAGTCTGCCCCACAAGCCCCCATCCCCACTCACACCCCCAAACCCCCCTCCCTGCTTCTCAACGCCTTATTGTTAACGTTGGCGCCTAATACACGCTTCCTACAATAAAGCGATGCAATTACATGGGGGGGGGGGCACCCTGTAGAATAGTCAGAAAAGACCGTGAATATACAATTTATATTTTGCTTTATACAAATGGGCCCTTTGGATTCCAAATTGAAAGGGAAGACCTTGCCGTCCCTAAATAGAGAACCGAAGCGAAAGTTTAGGGAGGGCAGCGCCTTCAGAGTCCGAGGCGAGAGGAGTGCGCAAGTTACGTGCTGGCCACGCGAGAATCCAATCCCCGGTGCATGAGTCACCAGCCAGGTCAAGGTCACAGCCATGAATAGTTTAACTCTCCGTGTCGTCTCTGGCGTCGTCGAGCTAGAGGAGTGAAAGCGAGGGCGGATCACGTGTGGGTCACGAGATGGTCAGTCACCGTGCGTGAATGACCGGCCAAGTAGGTTGGGGCGCTGTGAAACTTTTTTCATTTCAGTGGGCGTGCACGCCCCCAATGTATAGCCCCGGGGGGGGGGTACCTGAGCTGTCACCGTGACAACCACAGCGTGTCTCACATGCTTGCTTGTAAGTCCCCTTGCCGCCTGAGGAGTGAAAGCGGGGGCGGATCACGTGTGGGTCACGAGATGGTTAGGCACCGTGCGTGAATGACCGGCCAAGTAGGTTGGGGCGCTGTGAAACTTTTTTCATTTCAGTGGGCGTGCACGCCCCCAATGTATAGCCCCGGGGGGGGGGGTACCTGAGCTGTCACCGTGACAACCACAGCGTGTCTCACATGATTGCTTGTAAGTCCCCTTGCCGCCAGCAAATGTTGGGAAATGTATTGTAGTGTCATTCAACGCATTAGAATGAGGTAGCCACTCAGAGTACCTGACTGGTAGCCATCGATCTCTTTCTAGTGTCAGCCCACGATCTTAACTGACGTGTAGTCATTGATCTTATCTGAACGGTAGCCATTAATCTTATAGGAACGGTAGCCATTAGCATTTTCAGACTGGTAGCCACTGATCTTATCTGAACGGTGGCCATTAATCTCATCAGACTGGTAGCCACTGATCTTATCTGACTGCTAGCCATTGACCTTATCTGAATGTGGTAGCCAGTCACCTCTATGACATGTAGCTATTGATCTTTTCTGACCGCAGCCATGGATCTTATCTGAGCCGTTGCAATTTATCTCAACAGAATGTTGTGGTTATTGAACTTATTTGAGCGCGGCTGAGGCTATTGATCTATCGATCCATTGATTTGATGTAGCGATTATCTGTCTTTGTTGTTTTAAGTTGTTTTCATCAAAACTGTTTCCGTGATTTTGTTCAGTCACCTATTGCTGGCAATACAAATGTTCATACAAGATGGCTGTACAAATGTTCATAAAAGATGGCCGTTAAATGTATCATATCAGATGGCAGTTAAAATCTTCGTACAAGATGGCTGTAAAATGCTCTACAAGGTGGTCTTAAAAATGTTCGCACAAGATGGCGGTAAGATGTCCATACAAGAACAAGATGGTCGTTAAATGTTCGCGTGTTTTAAAGTATTTAGAGGGCCCATGTCTTTAAGATCGCATTCATTAGCTGTCATAAATCTAGCCTGCCAGACATTTGTCGTTACATCTTCAACTCCCCACAAGTTAGCAAGTCCCTTTTCATCAAAATCAGCTTCACTTTCCATCTCCATTTGACACCCGTATACAAAATCTACTTTGAATCCCCCCTCCCCCCTTCCCTTGCTCTCTGATCCATCAACCAACCAACAAACAAAAAGAAAACAATGTGTCTTTATAGTATGTCCATTGCCGCAGTCCCATTGTCACAGTCCCATTGTCGCAGTCCCATTGTCGCAGTCCCATGTCGCAGTCCCATTGTCACAGTCCCATTGTCGCAGTCCCATTGTCACAGTGCCATTGTCAAAGTCCCAGTGTCGCAGTCCCATTGTCGCAGTCTCATAGTCACAGTTCCATTGTCACAGTCCCATTGTCACAGTCCCATAGTCACAGTCCCATAGTCACAGTCCCATTGTCACAGTCCCATTGTCACAGTCCCATTGTCACAGTCCCATTGTCACAGTCCCAGTGTCACAGTCCCAGTGTCGCAGTCCCATTGTCACAGTCCCATAGTCGCAGTCCCAGTGTCACAGTCCCATTGCCACAGTCCCATTGTCACAGTCCCATTGTCGCAGTCCCATGTCGCAGTCCAATTGTCGCAGTACCATTGTAGCAGTCCCATTGTCGCAGTCCCAGTGTCACAGTCCCATTGTCACAGACCCAGTTTCACAGTCCCAGTGTCACAGTCCCATTGTCGCAGTCCCATTGTCACAGTCCCATTGTCGCAGTCCCATTGTCGCAGTCCCATAGTCACAGTCCCATTGTCACAGTCCCATTGTCACAGTCCTAGTGGATCCATTAAATATTTCTTGGGCTGTGATATTGATGATGCAATCGATTCATTTCATCATGGCTTTAACGTCTAAACTCTGTTAATAACAGCGATAGCGGAAAAGCTAACACAGCACCCCATCCCCACCCCAATCCCCCCCCCGACCCCACACCCCTTCTTTTATCGTATACCGTCCCATCCCCCCCCCTCATTTCTTTTCTCCACGCCATGTTACCCAAAAACACCCACCCATGCAGCTCTCTTCAAAACGACATCTCTTAAATAAACCAATAGTTGTTTGAGTGTCTCAGAATAGTGTTGTTAGCTTCAGTTACAAGTCAAACTGGAATCACCTCAAGCCCACATGCAAGACAAATACACACAAAAACAAGTCAAATACTTCTAGTTCGGTGGTTGGTGTATTGGGGTTTTGGGGTTGTTGTTTTTTTTTTGTGGTATTTTTTAAAAAAATTTATTTTTTTATTTAAAACTTCACATGAATTGAATTCACCCAGGATGTCGGCCTGGCACGGAACTTGTATTTTTGAGATAGGAATCAAACCCTCTTTTTAGAAGTTCGGTTCGGTCGTCAGCAGAATTCGGCTCGGGTTCCGGTTCCGTCGTCAGCAGTGTTCGAGTTCGGTTTGAGTTCGGTCACCATCTCTGCTATAGTATGCCAGAGATAGACAGGTCACAGTTATCGTGTTATTAAGGAATAATCAGGTTGAAATGGCCTGAGTGCAATGTCATGCATCGAGAAGTTGAAGTAGAATCAAGTCATCTTTATTTTTAGTGTCTTGCCTTGATTAAATGCCAGCCGGGGGGGGGGGGGGGGGGGGGCCCCCAAAGCCCCTAACATACACGGGACTATCATTTACATAAAGTTAACTGAAAGAACTCATAGTTGGCGGGCCCCCCCCCCTCCAGTGTCACGTCACACCTAAAAAATTCAAAACACACATACAATTTTCATAACTAAACTAAGATTTTATTCTTTAAATTTTTCCCATAATAATGAATTATAAGATGTAGTATAATTAGAAAACTGAATTTTATAGTACGTATAATACGTGAGGCAATTTCTACCTCATATTAATGTTTTTAAAATTAATTAAATAGAGATTTTTTTTCAAAATTAGAACATTTAAATTTTTTTAAAATTTAAAAAACGTGACGTCACATTTTTTGCCCCCCCTCCTCCTGTCACAAAGTGTCACACATTCTCGACCCCCCCTCCCCCTGAGCGGGAAGTAATTTGCGAACGACTCCCTAAGACAATTTTCATTAGTAATCAATGTATTAAAGTCGGAACAATTGCATAAAGCTACCTTTGCTGCTAAATATCTCTTTAAAAGAATCGATGCGTGACGTTGCTTTGAGAATCAAAACAAGACAACAGGTTAGTAAAATGCTGAGAAGGACATCCGGTTAACATTATGCAGACTCGGTCGCGAATTTTAATAGCTTAAATCGGCTCAGTCGTTGCAGTGCCAACAATCGCCGTTAAGTATATCATAAGCCATTGTAAATAACTATGCTGAAATGATCATATTCTCCTTCGTGGTTTCTTTACCGCCTAAACATTAGATTGTTTTAGTTCATGTCACGATCGTTGGTGAAGATGAAGTTACTTGTAAAATATATGTAGTCGTGTTAATTATTCACATCTTACAAAGCACCAGTGGAAGTCCATTGATTTAGCGTCACAAACCATCTATTGTATAGAAATGACGCTACATGAAATGCATCTCCGAAATTTGAGTAAAGTATAACTGACGATGTCTATTTACTTCAGATATGACTTTTACACAGATGTTTTGAATAAGTAATCCGATGTTGTGAGACGTAGGGCAAAGAGCCTATCTTGATCTTACACGTGCTTCCATTTTTCTTCTTCTTCTTCTTTATTTTGAGGGCCCACGATCAATGAATTGATCATTCTGGCGCCTATGTTTCAGAGGGGTTTGCGATGTTACTGTGCATGGGTTTCAGTGGGATGCTTCACTGGTTGCAAGGGCGACTCAGCATTTTTACATATGCCCTTCTACACTCCTTGCGCATGACATACTTTCATTAACTTCCTGTTCCTTCTAACTTATAAAAACAATACATTATTACGAAACAAAATTATTATCTAAGTAGTTGATCCGTGGCAGTTCATATGTCGAGGTTGCGAATCACCTAGCTTTTTTGTAAAATGGGATCACGGCTCAGAAACGCCTGGGAACCCATGCATTATACCAGGCGTGCACA
The DNA here is from genome assembly GCA_964033795.1 of Lymnaea stagnalis. Taxonomy (NCBI): domain Eukaryota; kingdom Metazoa; phylum Mollusca; class Gastropoda; family Lymnaeidae; genus Lymnaea; species Lymnaea stagnalis. Next base: position 13,683 of record CAXITT010001325.1, on the reverse strand, counting down.
ACATACGGCCCGCGGGCCGCATGTGGCCCGCCCGCACCCACTTGGCGGCCCGCGAAGTAACGAGATATTCTTTATTATTATTATTTTCTTAATAGCTTTCCCCCCCCCCCCTGTCCTATCATCTTTCGGCCCGCGCAAACTTTTCATAAAGTATTATAGCCCGCACAAGTTTTTCATAAATAATTATGGCCCGCACAAGTTTTTCATAAATAATTATGCCCTGTGCAAGTTTTTATAAAGTATTATGGCCCGAGCAAGTTTTTATAAAGTATTATGGCCCGAGCAAGTTTTTATAAAGTATTATGGCCCGAGCAAGTTTGTATAAAGTATTATGGCCCGAGCAAGTTTGTATAAAGTATTATGGCCCGAGCAAGTTTGTATAAAGTATTATGGCCCGAGCAAGTTTTTATAAAGTATTATGGCCCGAGCAAGTTTGTATAAAGTATTATGGCCCGAGCAAGTTTGTATAAAGTATTATGGCCCGAGCAAGTTTGTATAAAGTATTATGGCCCGAGCAAGTTTTTATAAAGTATTATGGCCCGAGCAAGTTTGTATAAAGTATTATGGCCCGAGCAAGTTTGTATAAAGTATTATGGCCCGAGCAAGTTTGTATAAAGTATTATGGCCCGAGCAAGTTTTTATAAAGTATTATGGCCCGAGCAAGTTTGTATAAAGTATTATGGCCCGAGCAAGTTTGTATAAAGTATTATGGCCCGAGCAAGTTTGTATAAAGTATTATGGCCCGAGCAAGTTTTTCCTAAAGTATTATGGCCCGAGCAAGTTTGTATAAAGTATTATGGCCCGAGCAAGTTTGTATAAAGTATTATGGCCCGAGCAAGTTTGTATAAAGTATTATGGCCCGAGCAAGTTTTTCCTAAAGTATTATGGCCCGCACAAGTTTTTCATAAAGTATCACGGCCCGCCTTACATTTTGAGTTGTGGAGTCCTGGGTTATACCAAAGAAAAACAAGGCCCAGTAATAAAATAATCCCTTTGCACCGTAGTGGTTAATTAACGGGGTGAATTTCTTTTCTCTTGACGTAGTGTAACAATGGGGATCAAAATAACATTGTCCCCGCGAGGAAATGAGCGCATCAGTGGCTGAATGCGCTCAAAAATTTTTTTAAAAAGTACACCACAAGTGTTTCATTGATACTGTAGTGCGGTCGCGTGTCATTCATTGTTTCCAGGTTTAGCAACAAAGACCCCACCCCCCACCCCAGAAATGATGCACTACTTTTAGAATTAAGGGGGGCGACAATTCTGTGTACCCGACTAACAGACGAACAGGAGAAATGAGAGGGAAAAACGATAGTCACCCAGCTTTTTTTTAATTTATATTTTTTTCTAAATATATTATCTATATGAAAATTGGGGGCAATTTTGTTAAAACCACAAGTACAATCATTCAGATGTACTGCACCGTTTATCGCAAGGGGCGGGCCATGAAAGGAAGGGGTGGGATGTTTGTTTGAAGCCAAAGCCATTCTGATCGCAAGCTCGCCAGTTACGCCCATGATTCTTAGATGATTGTATCGCTCTAACTTCTCCGTCATGTCGAGTCCTCAGTCCTTCATTCAGGCCCATTCATTTGTCCTTCAGACGCTTTGTGCTGTGAACTTCCACCCCCCCCCCCCCCCCCCCGCCCCCCCTCCCACCCCCCCCCCCCCCCCCCCCCCCCCCCCCTCTCCTCCCCCCCCCCCCCCCCCCCCCCCCCCCCCCCCCCCCCCTCGAGTCCTCAGTCCTTCATTCAGGCCCATTCATTTGTCCTTCAGACGCTTTGTGCTGGGAACTTCCCCCCCCCCCCCCCGGCGCGTCGTGCCACCCTCTACCAGCCTCCACCTTCCCACCCCACCATCCTTTTGACCCCCACCCCACCATCCCTCCCCACCTCCATCCTCCACCAGTAACAGACTTCCATCCTGACGCAGGCACTTTTGGCACGACACGAACGCCATTAACGGAGTCCACAGCCCTCCCCCAAAATGAAATGCTGCCGATCTCGTGCGACCGTTTCCTGATGTTCCAGATATTACCTGGTTCCTGGTGGCAGCGTGTCCGACACAATGAACGCAGGCTTTTATTGACAAGTTTATAATTTTTGGACTTTACACCTGGGTCGATAGAGCAAGGACGGGGCGATATACAGGGAAGTTGTTCTAAAAATGTGGACCTTTTGGGGGAACACCACACCGGTATAATTTTTAGGGCTTTACAATAAAAAAAAAGAAAGAAAGAAAATAGGCATTGAGGACGAATTCCACTAAGTCTCTTTGTAGATAAATAATTTTATGCGTTACGAAATAAAGAAAAAGTTCCGCGAAGATTGAATTTAACGGTTGTCTTTTGTACTTTTAAACGACAGAACCGCTGATATATACGGATCTATAATTGATTTCTCAGTATGACATTGCGCTACTCACTCCACAGGAAATTATTCAACATTTGAGCCCCAAGAACTTCATGTGGGAAAGAAGAAAAAATTCCTCGCTTTTACAAAGTTGACATCATGACTATTCTAATTTGTCTGATCGTATTTCAATCTTAATCCTCGTGTTCATGAGGCTCCGTTGATTCCCAGTTTTTTTAGAACCGGTCGCCAAGAAAAAGCGAATTTAATCAGTTAGATACACATTTTTTTTACTCACTTAATCTTTTAAAGTTATTGAATCAATTATCCAAGGGCCGACAGCGGTACAAAATGTAATTCATGTCCAAAATAGAAACAACTGATTCTTAATAAGAATTTATCCGCTGACCTATAATAATATCGGTACCTGGATTTAAAGCGTGGAAATATTAAATAATATTCAAGCATGTTAGCGACCCACTAAACCGTTATTTAGTATTTGGTATATTTGAATAATTTCCTCATTCAGACAAGTGCGGAATGAAATATGGATATCTTTTTTGTTTTTTGTGTGTGTCTTGTTTTAAGCTTTACAGCAGGTGTGGGCAAACTGTTTGTGCGGGGGGCCACATTGACACATGTAAAGCTGCCGGGTGGGGGGGGGGGG
>CAXITT010001324.1:85022-103322 GCA_964033795.1 Lymnaea stagnalis | reverse complement strand
CCCTCATGAAAATAAAGTGTCCCATTGGGAAAGAGTACAATGAAACAAAAATATATTTTATTAAAAAAACGATTAGTTTATCATTAAATTATCCAGTACCAGTTGCATTAAAATATATTAGATTATCCGTAGATTTAAAGATAATCGTGTTAGTGGCTTACACATATTTCGATTATAAATATCGTACTGAGCTAAAAAGTTCCCACTTCTGATCAAAAGTAGAAATGTTACCAATTGTTCCCTGGTCACAGTATTTCTTTTTTTTTTTTCTAATTAACTAATTAAGTTTGAAAACTCTAATAACACGGTATGAAACGATGAAATATCAAACACGTGCAGTTTGTGTTCAAATTCTAGTTCATAATAAAAGCTTGAATTTTAAAAGAAGGACAGACGTTAATTATACATTACATGTCGGCATTTTGATTTTGAGAATATAAATATTAGCCTTAAAATGTCCTCACACCGATGTTTGTGGAGCTAAACAGAATAAAAACATTTTCAAAAAAAAGTTATTAGAATATTTTAGTTGAGCCACATTTCCCCCGGGGTGTTAAGGGGGGACTTTAGAGACGTTAAACATATCCACCCCAAACCTCTAGAAAGCCCGGCCCGGTTGCTGCGTGATGTCCCTGCCATCACCAAAAAGCACTGCAAATATGATATTACATGTTAAACTCAAATGAAAAAAAAAACCCAGCCTACTTCAAACCAATAACTTGTCTGAATGTTTCCAAATTTACCTGACAAATAATCTTAAGAAGCGGTACTGAGCACGATACACTAAAATTTGAAAAGTTTGCTTATGTGTGATACTTGACTAACTATTAGAATAATTGAAGACCACTTTAAATCTGTAAATGTATTTTAATGCTGTGTCATTAAATTGTTTAAATTTGTGAAGTTGCAAAAATAATTTAAAACAAACAGCGATAAATAAGAAAACCAGGAAGTAAGATTGTATTGACCCAGAACGATATTTATAAACGATATCATAAAAAGATTATTATGCCTTGATACTGCAATTAATTTCACTAATTGTAATAGGTTAAATGCGCCAGATACAATTGACAATACAAAATATTGTTCGATGTATTTTTTCTCCACATTTTACTCCTTGGGACACTTGACTTTCCTGAGGAAGGGGCAGATACCAAACGAAGATAATGTTGAAAGCAAAAATGTCTCAAATAATTTACAATGCTGATCTCTTAATCACAGTCTCGGCTGTATTTCTCACAGCAGAAGCTTAAATCCTAGATAGATGTGGCTTTCCGTATTGTTCTTTTAGTTTCAAGGACTTAGTTTCATACATCTCTTGCAAATTTGACTTGATCATAAACTTCGGTTTGGCCCTCCAATAAGTCATGTCATCTATCAATGCAGCAGATCTTTTTTAGAATACGGCCTTCCACCATTATCCTTAAATTGCCTATCTAGCGAATACGCTACTTGCTAAGCACTGACAATATGCAAGACATTTGTGCACGATCCAAGACCTCTGTGTGAGTTACCTAGTCCTACCATCTTAGATGAGGAAAACGTGATGTAGACATCTTTGATGGAAGTAGTGGGGCTGCCTCTCTTGATGGAATACGTGTTTTACACTTCACAGCCAAAGTGGCGTATTAAGCACACGTTCCTGATAGACGCTTAGTTTAAGATTATTCAACACCCGCTTATTTAAGCTCGGCGATAACTTTTTATGCTTTTAAGAACCTTGTGTTCACGTCTTTGTAACAGTGTGTAAACTAAAGATGCTCGATCCAAGTTATGTAAAATGCTTAGCATCCGATTTATTATAATGGTCAAATTTTTATGTAGATTAATCAACAGACCAGTCACTTTACATGCATTTAAGAGTGATGAACTCCACTAAAGACATTCTTCTGTGTGCTGTGTAAAATCGGCATCGTAAGCAACAATTAATTCCTTTTACCTTGATCTTTGCGTAAATAAGTTCGATGTTTAAGAGCGTACCATCAGAACTATTATGATGTATACACCGCCTTCACACTCCCTAAAGGTACAGTGTAGGTCATAAACAAGAAAAGCATAAGAGATTTCATGTAAATCTAAAACCTTGTTTTACAACGTGGCTTACTGGGAATGCCTTAGAGACCAAAACATTTAAGGTTACTGTGCAATGAATGTTGTTGTTTTTTCTTGAAATGACTGTTTGATTATAAGCTGGCATATGGACAAATCATACTAGGCATGATACTGCAAAAGCCTCTTTGTTGTCATTAATGAGACCATAAATGGCTTTTTTGTAGTGAAGCTAGATAATGGTGTCAGTACTACGACCATGTATGGCTGTGTTGCAGTGAAGTAAGACAATAGTGAAAGTAAAGAGAGTAAAGTATGGCTAGGTTTTAATGAAGTTAGACATTGGTGTCAGCAATAAGACCATATATGGATGTGTTGTAGTGAAGTTAGAAACTGGAGTCAGTAATGAGACCATGCATGGCTGTGTTGTATTGAAGTTAGATAATGGTTTCATAAATGAGACCATGTATGGCTGTGTTGTATTGAAGTTAGATAATGGTTTCATAAATGAGACCATGTTTGGCTGTGTTGTAGTGAAGTTAAATAAGGGTGTCAGTAATAAGACCATGTATGGCTGTGTTGTGAAGTAAGATAATGTTGTCAGTAAAGATACCAAATATGACTCTGTTGTTGTGAAGCTAAGTGTCATAGTTACACAGCAATAACCTGCAGAGTAAACTCTTTAATCTTACTATTTATGAAAACATATGAATTAACCTGAATGCCTTAAGGTTGTCTCTGCATGAAAGCGCTGTCACTTAGTGTTATATGTTACTTAGAATAAATTTTAAAATCAGACAGTTATGAAATTTCTGTAGAGAGAAGAGTAAAGTTTAAGAAGAAAATAACGTTGCTCTTTCGGACAAGGCTGCGTGCCTCAGCTGTGGTTGTTCTATTAGCTTCATGGGATTTAGCCCCCTTCTAGACAGCAGCTCTCCACCTGGCTCTGTCCTGAGCTGTCTAAATCCATTGAGTAGGGTTTATGCTGAAGGCCTTAAGTGCCACTTTCAGTGAGTCTTTGTATAGCTTTTTTGGCCTCCTTGGGAGCGCTTGCCTATCGTGAGTTCTCCGAAGAATAATTGTTTCGGGAGCCGGTGGTCTGCCATACGGGCTACTTGTCCCATCCAACGGAGCTGAGACTGCATCAGAGTGGTGAAGATACTAGGTAGGTTCGCTCTAGCGAGGTGCTCGGTGTCGGGGACTTGTCTTGTCACCTGATGTCGTGGATTTTCCTCAGGCAGGTAGTGTGAAAATGATTCAGTTTCTTAGCATGACGCTGGTAGACTGTCCGTGTTTGACATCCATAGAGCAGTGTCGGGAGGACTGTCGCGCTATAGACCTTGAGCTTTGTTTCTCGTTTGATACCTCTCCTGTCCCAAACAGTGCTGCGGAGCCGGCCAATTTTGGCACTAGCTTTTGCAAGTCTGCCATTCATTTCATCATCCATGACGACACATCTAGAGAGGGTGCTGCCCAAGTAAGTAAATTTATCCACCGGGTCGAGACGCTGTCCAGTGATGATGATGTTGGGTTCAACGTAGGGCTTACTCGGAGCTGGCTGATACATCACCTCAGTCTTCTTTGTGTTGATTGTGAGGCCAAAGTTATTGCAGGCCTCAGAGAAGATATCAACGCTGTGTTGTATGACGGCTTCTGATGGAGCGTTGAGGGCACAATCGTCTGCAAACAGAAGCCAACCGTATAAGTAAATACATAATCATACTTAGAGTTTTTAATTAACTTACTTCACATTTTTTAAAGATGTAATGAAGTTCCAAGGTAACTATATAACAACTTGACTACAACGTGTCTGTCTTAAAAACTCAAGCAAACATGTACTTAATGACACTTCACAATATATACTAAACAATATCTAAAAGATGTGATAGTTAAGATTTTAAAAAAAAATGTGCATGTTAATTTTAAATATATTTTTTATGTAATGAAATGTTTTAAAGTTAAACGAGAAATTAGTTTTTTTTCAAAACTCACAAAGTAAGTTTACAGGTCTATTTGAACTAGTACAAAGTAAAACAATCAAACTCGATGCCTCACAACTCACTATGTTTTTTACTGCATTATTTAAAATAGACGAAATTAAAAGATTCGAATTCGATGTCTCACATCTCACTATGTACATTTACAGCACTATTTGAACTATTACACATATTGCAACATAAGCTTTCCAAAAAAATTTACTCCATATAGTAAATCATATTTTTTACAACTGCAGTGCATTGCTGTTTTAATTCATTTTAATTAATTTTTGTATTATATATTTTAAAAAAAAAAATTGAAAAGTATAAGCAACAAAATTGTTAAGAGGGAGATAATTATGGATGCTTTTATATTTTTATACATAAATCAAAATATATGTTATATTTTTAGGGCACATTTTTACTCTGTTAAAAAAAAATCGTTATCTATATTATTTAAAATAAAAGTTTTAACAAAAATGGAAATTGTATTGTTTTCTTACTTTATTGTATTGATTTTACGAAACAATGAGATACATTTTATAAAATAAATTAAATTTTAATTGAAAAGTTTGATCAAGACGCTGCTAGTTCGTTCTCCGGGTTTTAACAAAAAAAGATACAGAACGAACACAACTTAAAAAATACACACCCATATCTTTACTTAACAAAAACTCTAGCAAATAAATTAAAACCAAATTTCAATACTCTAATACATATAAACCAACAATGCAGCATCAAAGCCAGAAACATACATAACCACAATCATTTTATTTGAGAACTTATTCGGTATTCAAATGACAAAAACATCCAAACTTGCAAATTATCTCTAGACCAAGAAAAAGCCTTTGATAGGGTAGACCATACATACCTATAAAAAATATTACAACACAACAAACTAGGAGATTATTTTGTAATTGCGTAAAAATTTTAAACATGTCCCACATTAGTAATCTTATAATTAACAACACACTTTCTATAGGCATTAAAATTGACAGATCAGTTAGACAAGGGTGTCCCCTTTCCCCGTACCTTTATATCCTATTCTTTGAACCTTTGTTAGAGAGAATTAGAATGGAGGAGAGTATAAAAGGAGTAAGGATCTCTGGGGTAACGAAACGAAAGACATTGCATATGCAGATCTTAAATTATGAGGATAGGTAAGTGGAAAGGTAGACTAGATTTCCCATAGAAATCATAAGGAAAGATAGTCTTAGGATATATGGCATTTATTTTTTTAAACAATTAGACTCAAACTAACACAGAAACATGGCAAAACATTGAACAATCAATAAAAAAGATAATTGACAGACATAAATACACTGCACACTCAATTTTTGACCGGAACACAATCATAAACACATTTGTAATTACTAAAACAATTTACACAGAGAACATATGGGGACCTCCACCAACCATTTTAAGACAAATCAACTTAGACATCAGGAATTACATATTTCAAGGAAAAATGCAAAACATTAAAATACAATATTAAGCCAATCCAAACTAGAAGTGGGGATTAATTTACAAGACAAACAAACAAAACTAGAAGCACTTAAAATCAAATTTATAGGACAAGCCATTAGAAAGAAGGAGGAGAATTTATTTACACATTATTACATTGGGATAAGGCTAGGACAGTTAATTAAAATTGATAACAACACAGCCCATTACATGGGAAAAAACATCGGATTTTTATATGTCATGCATTCAAGCATTAAAGGGCAACGAAACACTTATACACAAGACAACCAACAAAATTTACGCATTGAACAAAGAGACAATAGCATAAAATAAACACATTTAAAAAAATAAAAAGTAAGAATATATTTAAACATACACGCATTAAAGCTATAGAAAATAAAGACAAAGAAATAACATATAGAATCATATACAACATAACACAAGTCTAATCAAACCATAAAAGTACAAGTTAGGCACATAGAATGTCCACTCTGCAGATAGGGGCCAGTGATACAGAATACTATTTATATATGCAACCCAATATTACAAACTAAATCTACACTTAAACAAATCCTACAAGCAGGTACAGTTCACCCAGTAGATATAGGCAGAGCTATAACACTAAACGCAATACCAGCATCCATAAACAAGAAGCAACACACAATAAGTCTAACATTACTTTGAGAATACAGAAAACATGTATGGCACCACAGACTTAAGGCTTTTTTTCCGCAAACATAATTACACAAAAATTACATTAGAAATACTTTTTTAGATTTAAAATACAAAACATAATTCAAAACATAATGTAAGAAAATATAATGACATAATAATTCATTTAAATATTATATTTATCAATCTAATTCATGTTAAATAATTCATAATAGAATCAAATGTTTAATTTAGTACACACTTTTTAATTGGAATTTCAATAACTATTATGCCAACAGGTTATTTCAGCACATGATTTAAATCTTTGTTCAGTTAACACTTTGGAACATTTGCCTGTAAATAGTTTACTTTGTTTAAAAGTGAATAAATTTGATTAAATAAAACAATAAATAAAAATAGAAATGAATAAATAAAAACTACAAGTGGACTACCACGACTTATATAAAGTTATAGACAACTTGATTTCTATTGCTGCATCCAGGATATAAAACATCTGATATGTTTAACACATTATTTACGAATTGCTATTTTAAATATATATTATGTGAGAATTATCAAATTCAATCCGTACTTGTATGGAGAATCAACTAAAATAATCTCCCCGTCCCCTATCATTTCTGTTCTCCCATCTAAGCTCCCTGCCCTTCAGGTCCCATCTCGTCTGAGGACAACAGCCCAAATTTTCCTCCCCAGTTTGTTGATTGCTGAATAGCAGTAGCTTAGCTGAGGTTAGTTTCAACCGATGCGTTAAACTCTCCCGAAACCCCCCTTCACATGATTCTATGATGGAGTTCTTCTTGTTAAACAATGTTCAAAGTACAATAATGACAAGTAAAAAACAAAGTAATTAAAGGTAATGAGGTAAATGTATTTAAGAACTGTAACAACGGTAAGTTGTTTTTTCTTTAACTTTGCTTTTATTTTACTGAAAATTTGATTTTCCTGTTCTTTGAAACTGCAAACCAGTCAATGACATTATCACAATCAATATCCTCGACCATATAACGTTCAAATGATAGCAATGCTAGATCAGAAAGCCTTGATTGTCCCATGGTGTATCGTAAACAGTTCTTGATACGGCTTATTTTTAAAAAATCCACTCATATGAAGCCACAGACACACATATCGTAAGAAACATTTGAAGGCTTAGCGAGAGTGTTAGAAGAGATTCTTACGAGTTTCATTCAGCTATGCATTTCAAAAATTATATACTGACGAGTCCAAATCATTTCATCCCATTCCCATAACATAACTGATATTGTATTTTCCCTTTCTTAAACGTAAAATTAATAAATATAAAAGGTTGATTTTTAAATATAGATCTATTTATATAAATATATTTATATCACAAAGAATGTCTGCGTGTATGTATGTCCCTTATGAGCTTCTATATCATTCATGCAATTGCAATAACAATTTGTTTATTTCTTGTCCAGAAGCTCGCGCATATTTCAGAGTCATTACATTCATTTTAAAATATTTTGTTTCGGGTCTTTGGCCATTAATTTTGTTTCCTTGTAAGAGATATATAAATAACATTTTCTTAACAATTTGTTCGTTGCGATAAAACTTTGTTTTGTTGGGTGCACGCCCGAAAATGTTTCTTAATTATTAGAACCATTTTAAATTATTTCTTTCTAAGCCTGAAGCTCTAATTTTTATTTTATTTTTTATATGAGCTTTATAAATATTTTTTCAAAGAGAGCTCATTCATGGGTGGATGAAAATTTTAAATTAGTACAACCATTCTACAATATTCACTTTGTGGGCAGGGGCCCTACATTATTATTATGTTTTTAAATATCATTTATATAAATTTACATTTATATAATGTATACATAATGTATACAAAATATACATTTTAATTTATTCCTATGCCATTCATCCATTGTCATTCAACTTTGGTGAAGCTATGTGCGCCTGCATTCAAATGTTTCTAAAGTATAACAAATGTTTTACTTTACTTAGTTTAGGGCATGGTGACCCAAAATTTTCGAATAAGAGCAATAAGATTATATAGTTTCAAAAATAACTATTGGATGGGTGGATGGAATGTAATCAAATACAAAGAAGGACATGTTACTTTGTATCTTACATAGTAAGTAGGTTTGACTTAGTAACACCATAGTGCAATATAAAGTTTTAGAGCAGGGGGGCCGTAAATTCGATATTATGCATTTTAAATGAGTTAAACATTTTTGTTTCAATAATTTCAAACAGGCCATTGCATTGGTTGGTCGAATAAAATTAAAATATAAATACCGATATTTCAATTTTTTTTTGTAACATAATAACTACGTTTCTGTATTAGAACAACCATTTTACAGTAGTCCGTCTGGGGCAGTGGGGATACATTTAGTTGTTGTTTTCTAATGTGAGTTATATCAATATTATTTTTAACAGAACTATTGATTGGGTTTATAAAATTGAATCCAATAAGAAAAATGGACATTTCATTGTGTGTGTGACGTAATAAGTAGATTTTAAAATGAGTTCAACCATTTGACAATATTCCGTTTAGTGCCGTGGGGCCTAATTTCGTGTTTTTAAATACATTTTTTTTAGCTCGACTATTTAAATATAATTCACGTTAGTGTTCCTATACGATTCATCCGATCACGGAAAAATTTTGTTACGTCGTTGTGCGCATGTCTGCAAAGGTTTCTAAATTGGTACAATCATTTTATTATATTCCTTTTGGGGCCGGGGTCCTAAATATGTTTACTGTATATGAGCTATATCATTTCTAACAGTACTAATGCATGTGTGGATCAATAACCAGAAGTGCATGGGCTAAATTTTGAAAATCCACGCTACTCACATGTACATCAGCTCACGCGTCGAAAATCTTTCTAATTTATTTGGGTACGCACCATACATAAACATTGTCTTTATAATTATTTGAAAAGTGTAATTAAAACAAATAAACACACGTTTTCTTTTAGTGGCAATGCAACGCACATCGGGTTATCGGTAGTTAAAGAGTAGGGAACACGTGTGACATGCGGATTAGGAAGCGAGGGGGGGGGGGCTTTACATGAGATTTTTAAGCTTCCTGGTTGTTCATTGCTGTGCCTAATGGTAGGGATCGATTTCAACACTTGAAATAGCACTTGTAAACAATTTTAGTTTACATATTTTGTATGATATTGAATCGCCTTAAGTTTATAACTTTGTAGTTTTGTAAAATATTCTTACGATATATAAGTAAACTTACCAAAAAAAAACAAAAAAATTGTTCAAGTCAGACATTACTTTTTGCTAAATTGTTTAACAACTTAAACTATTATTATAAAACTAAAAAAAACACCTTTAGCATGACACTAAATTTTATGTAATAAACCATTTTTTAATATATATATATATATATACAACCATTGTTTCCCTTAAAAAAGAAAATGTCTTTATGTTTTAACAAAAAACTCATAAATACTAAAAGATGATTGATATAACAGAAAAGTAAATTATAATTTACTTAATATTTTAAAATGGTAGTAAGGCAACTCCAGCTGTCTTTGCAATTAAACTTTTTTTTTCATTTTTTTCTTCTTTAACAACGATTTTAAAAAGAATATTTAATTAGGTAAAAAAGAACAAATAAACTGTTTACAACGAAAAAATGTTTAAATTTTAATAAATTGTTCTTTACATCATTTACTGAAAGATCATATTTACATAATAGTTAGTGTAAATTATAGTTACATAGTGTGTGACATAATTACCTATAGTGATAACTTTTCAACATGCTATAGAAATTTATTGTAACTGTAAATAATTGTTTTTTTTTATAAATGTATTCATCTGTCCTTTTAATTTCTAAAATATATATATATATATATATATATATATTAAAATTGTATATCTTAAAAGTGTTTCCAATGTAATGTTTGTGTTATCATGTTTATACAATTGAACGCGAAAGGGCATTTATATATCTAAAAACCTATTAACTCACGAGGAAAGCCATAACTCTCAACATCTGTGAACTCAAACGGACAACAAAAAATGTCAAAACGAGGGAACTCACAAGGACATCCATAACTATCAACACCAAAAATCTTAAACCGACAGCTATAAATGTCAGCAACAGTGACAGTCAACACCAGTGAACTCACAAGGGCGTCCAATAATAGTTATTGAGATTGTTACGCGATGGCTTCTAATATGAGAAATTAATCTCCTTTTTTTAACTTTAATTGGCTCGTTATAAGCACTGCCTAACAAAGGACAATTTCATAGAGTAAACAATATTAAAGATACGACACCCAAAACAGATGCTAACTAGAATTAATAAGGTGTATTAAGTCTTAAGATAACTACAAAAGAAAAGAACATATAATGACAATCTTCACCTACAGTATGGTAGATCTTATACCGGTACACAGTTAACACAGTTAGTATAATTTTTCCAATGAATAATGATGAATTGCGAAATAACATATATGAGTACAAAAATATACAAAGAATAATACACGCCTCATAAAGTTAATCCCATCTATCTTAATCTCCGTCTCTCTATCAGTGCCTGTCAATCCCTTATATAGGTCGCGTACGCCCTGCCTTCCAGAAAAGACTTATGACGTGTTGTTTACATTTCTCTGGTTATCGACGACATTTGAGAAAATACCAGGAAAGAGTCTAACATGCTTAATTGGTAAACGAGGTTATAAACAAGGCACATCAAACGAATAGGCCACGCCCACAACAGGCGTTACTTTGTGCTAGGATTATTATTTTCGTCAAGTAAAGTTGACGCACGGAAAGTGTGCTCCATAACAAGATATTTATATTTTAAGAGAGAAGGATATTTCTGTTGCCAGTCGCTCCCCAAAACTCGTGCAATTTGGTTTTTTTTTTTCATCTCAACTCTACCAACTCATTCGATATGAGCTTATTTCTAATTTTGGTATTTCACAATTAGGTGGCTCATCATAACCAACGAATTTCAGAGACAATAAAGTCCAACAGAGCAATGCATGGAAGCACATAAATTAAAGTACATACAAATCATTCAGAGACAATAAAGTCCAACAGAGCAATGCATGGAAGCACATACATTAAAGTACATACAAATCATAAATAATACGTTTAAAATGTTTAAACTATTGCTCGATCGAGTTTGAATTTCAGTTTTAAATATTTCATCACATGTGAGTCTGTAATGTTGTTGTTGCTTTTTTTGTGTATGTCACTTTTTTATTTACAAAACTAAAAATAAATGGAAATATCAAGACCATAATGTATTTACATTTTTTTTTTTGAAAATCACAGGATATTATATATTTATAAACTAGAGGGCTTCTCAAACACGCTAATTTTTATCTCTTACATTGTCAATCACTTTTAATTGAAAACATTTATTTAAAAAAAAAACTTTATTATCCACCTAAATATTTATATTGGGTCTTTATTTTGTGACTCTTAAATAAACCTTTTTATAAAGAATTCCTACCTTGGACAACCCCTAACTGGGACCACCCCTACCTGGGCCCACCCCAACTAATCCCCACCAACCAGGCCCGCACAACATTTATTTCATGCAAAACGTCTAGAATTTGGCATTTTATTTTGAAATTTTTTTAAATGGAAATCATGATTACATCAAAGTGACTTTTCTTAATATCTGTTGTTGTTTTTTTAAAATCTGTTACGTTTTCAATTTTTTCTAAAAAATATAATTAAACATTAAAAAATAGTTTTAAAATTATAAAAATATCTATTTTTGGTTCTTCTGTTTCTATAATTCTATGATTTTACTAAAATGTTAATAATTAATAATTAACGTTATTTTTTTTTAAATTCTTAAAAGTTTTCAAATATTTTAGAAGAATATCCACGTATTTTATTTTAAAGATCAAAATCTCTACCAGAAGTCGTACGCTGTATGTCAAGCTTCTTTGTAAATTGTTTCATCTTTGAAAAACGTGGTAATCATATGTTTTGTTGGCATAACGTGGTAAGCATAGGTTTTGTTAGCATAAAGAAGTAATCATATGTTTTTTGGCATACCGTGGTAAACATAGTTTAAGTTGTCAAATGACTTTTATTGGTAGGTATATGTGGATAACTCTTTTATACCTTTATAACCTTCTTGTCTCTAGGGATAGCCCTTGCTTGATTTTATTTTTTGCTTGTGTCTGAACATAACTCTCGTATGATTGTATGACTTGCTTGTGTCTAGACATAACTCTCGTATGATTGTATCACCTGCTTGTGTCTGGACATAACTCTCGTATGATTGTATCACTTGCTTGTGTCTAGACATAACTCTCGTATGATATATCACTTGCTTGTGTCTAGACATAACTCTCGTATGATTGTATCACTTGCTCCTCAATTCAGCTGTCAACTTGCGGTGATTTCATACACTCTAGCACACACGGCAATAGGCAAACGGATGATATCCAATGTAAACATAAACTTTTTAGTCTGCACCAAACAAACATCCAATGTAAAGAGAACATTAGTCATCTTAATAATTGTAATAATAATAAAGTATATTTAAAAATCACGATTCATCGTCAAAGCCTCGAAGCGTGGCACATAGTCTAGTATATTTAAAGAGAAACGAAACAATCTATAAAATACCACATTAAAATACAAAATGCAAAATTTAAAAAAATATATACGAGATTACCTATTCTAAGTTTTTTATATCTTGCAACCATAAACAACACAGACAAAAACACATCTACATGCTAAGCTAATATTGAGTTAGACAACATCACCCCAACAAGTGTTTGCGAAAAAGATGTGTCTTTAAATGAATTTTAAAGACTCCAGAGTCTGGCTTTTTCTGAGAGCGACAAGCAGGGTGTTCCAAATTTTTTGTCCAGCCAATGCGAAAGTGCGCCCCTCCTAGAGTCTCAAAGCGAAAACGTGGTATCGACAGTGTGCCACCAACATATGAGTGTATTTATCTAGTGGGTAAATATGGAGTCAGCAGCGCTTTGAGATAGGACAGTGCTAGTTCATGCAAGCAGTTGTAGCACATAATTGCTATTTTGTACTCTATGCGAGCGTGGACCCGCAACCAGTGCAACTCTCTCAGAAGTGTTTTAGCATGGTCGAATTTGCATTTTCGAAGAACAATGCGAGCCGAATTATTTTATGCTTTTCGAATTTTATCCAGGAGCGTAGCTGAAAGACCCACCATAAGAGCATTGCAGTAAGCTCATGCGTGACAGTACGAATGCAGACATAAGCCTATTTGATGCCTCTAAGGTTAGGCAAGTTCGGATATGACTAATTCTTTGCAGCTCTAGAAAAATAGACTTGCAAGCATGCTGATGTGATTTTCCATTGTTAGATATCTAAGTAGAGACCCAGTTTCACACTGTTAGAGCAAACTCAATCTCTATACCTAAAAGATTAAGGGTCTGTGTGTTATTTATATATTTTAGCGTTTAAGCGGTAGCCTAGGGGATCTGCTCAGTCTTTTCATCGTTCAATTTAAGCCTTTTTATAGTCATCCAGTGCTTAACTGACTCCACTGTCTTCTTTGTCATACTAAGAAGCTGAGGAACCTGAGATGGTATCACAAATTTCTGTAGTTGGGTATCATCCGCAAACATGTGATATAGCATGTCCAACTGCTTGAACACCGCACCTATGGGCAGAACTCACATGGGGAAAAGCACCGGGCCTAGGACCTAACCCTGGGGTACTACGAATTCGATTATAGATTGCTTAGAGGTCAAGCAGTTTGCAATAACATGTTTTGGCCCGATTTTTCACATACGAGCGGAACTTTTTCAGGACGTATCTTTAAATCCGAACGTATTTTTCTGACGGTGGAGAAGTATGCCGTGGTCAAGCGTATCGAACACAGCTTATAGATCAAGTATAGGATTCAAAATGTTCGTTATAAAGAAATCATTGAGCTCGCCCAGTCGGCCTAAAGATGTCTGGCTAGCGTTGAAATTGCGTAAATAAACAAACAAATTAAAAAATTAATTTAAAAATTAAAAATATTAAAATATACAATATCCAAAAACGTGTGATCATTAACAAACATCTAATATCTTCACCACTGCTCTTAGATGGGATCAAATGTTTTGATTAATTAATCTCAAATTTGGCTACGAGTGTCACATTTTAAGTGCGCAGTTAAGATATCTAAGAAGAGAAATAAGAATAGTTTTGTTTAAATATTAAATTGTAGATGTAAACGAGAAAGAGGTGGCATTATCGGCTTTTAATAAAGCAACCGCGTTATAGTGCACGAACAATTAATAGAAGCATTCGTCTTTCTTCAGCCGGCGAAGGAAAGAATTTATGTAAACTTATCATCGGTACAATTTTGAATGTTTGCTTTGCTGCTTGGCATTGGTGAACTTATTATTCATTTTATATGTTACATCCCTTTATGAAGGGATCGACTTTGAAAGAAATCCTGTGTTAATTCCTTTTTCCAAGGAGACGAATTGTTAGTTAAGCTTTTGAATTAAAATTAAATTTATTTTTATAAAAGTTATCTCATTGTTTACTTAAAACAACATAAGAAAATGAGAAACAATACAATATCCGTTTAGGGACAGACGTTTTAAACTTTTATTTTAAATATTTTTATTTTAATAACCTTTTTACAAATTAAAAAATATGTCCCACAAAATCTAGGATATATCTCTCTCTATACATACATATTTAACATCAATAATTATTTCCCTTTTAAACAATTTTGTTTCCTTTTCCATTTCTATTTTGTTGTTTAATGTGTATGAAAAAAATAATATTTAAACAAAAAATGAATTATGCAACAGTAATTCACTGCAATTGTGAGATCTCTGATTAATTCCATTTAGTCAATTTTTGGGGGAACGCATCTTTAAAAAAAAATTATATTGCTATTCAATATTTATGTGGACTCGTTCAAATAGTGCTGTCATCTTACATAGTTAGTTTGGAGACTTGGAGTTCGATTGTTTTACTTTGGTCTAGTTCAATTAGTGCTGTCAACTTACATAGTGAGTTTGGAGACATGGAGTTCGATTGTTTTACTTTGGTCTAGTTCAAATAGGGCTGTCAACTTACATTAATGCTGTAAACTTACACTGCAAGTTTCGAGTTATTGAAATTGATTGTTTCAATTTAATAAATTTTAATATTTTAAATTAAATTTAAAATTAACCTGTACATTTTATTGTTTTAATCATGTCTGTCAGTTCGTTTTAATATTGTTTACTATGTTTATTTTGTATTGTTATTAAATACATGATTTTTGCTTGAGACTTCAAGACTGACACGCTGTTGTCAATTAGTCATTTATTCATCTTAGAACATCATTACATCTTAAAATTTTGAAGAAGTTAAGTAAAACCTCTAGGCACGAATATGTGAGTACTCATACGCTAGGCTTAACACAGTATATTTAATTTAATAATACAGACATAATACTATGTCATGGATTTCTCAGCTAAAAGAATGTGTACAAGGGCAGTACAAGTTAGAGAGAAATAAATAGACGTACTATATTTCAGTGGCGCAGCTAAGGATGGTGTCTCCTGGTGTGGTAATCTCATTTTGTACGTACTATATTACAGTTGCCTAGCTAAGGATGGTGTCACCTGGTGTGGTAATCTCATAATGTGTGTACTATATTACATTGGCGTGTTTGGGATAGTTCAGCTCTCCTTGAATTCCACGATGGATTACTTCTTGTTGAAATATATAATCAAAATAACAATGAGAAGAAAACAAGCTAATTGTTGGGCATGCAGTAATTGTATTTAAGAACTGTAACGTAGTTAATTTATGGATTATAAAAAAAAAAACGAATTTAATTGTTTCAAATGGTCTTTTCCTGAACTTAAAAGCGGCAAATCTTTTGTTTAGTTAAAATGTAGGTATTTTCTTTGTAAATTACATTTTTGTGCATACTTTAAGTCGTTTTTTTTACATCATTTACATTCTTTTAAGGTTTAAAAAAAAAATTGCAATGAAAGATGGAGCTGCCTTAATACCAATTTAAAACATTAATTTAACAATAATTAACGTTTTTCTTATATCAATTTATTTTTAAGTTTCATGTTCTTTTTTTTTTTAAAGAGCATGACCGTTTTATTTTTCAAGGACTACGATTCGTTTTAAAACATATATATTTTTGGGAGATAAATTGAGTATAAAGTGAGAGAAAATATATTTTTTAAATGATTAGTAAATTGTAAACATGTAATCAAATATCAATATTCATTTACATCTCAAAATATTTAAAAAAAAACTAATTTTACTCTTATCACATACTTTTTTTTTTTTTAACAAAATCAAACAATTTTAAATTTTAGAAAATTTTATAAAACACAGAATACGCTTATAAAAGGAGAAGTTCGATAAAATTCTTTCGATCCCTTCTTAGGGATGTAATGACGAGCCAGGAAGACGAACATTCTCAACTTTCAAAATAAACTATCTAATGCCCCCTCCCTTGAAACAATCATGACACATTGATCGTTTATTTTTTAATTATTTGTAACAGTAACACTACACATTACATTAGTTTGTTATACTATTTTAAAATGCCAACAAAAATAATCTCGAATTCGATCCCTACTTTTAAGTATTTTAACGCCATAACCCTGTCCTTAATCTCACTGTCTGACCTCTTCTTCGCCCACAACCCCCACCCCCCCCCCCCGATAGTGTCTCTCTGTATAAAAATATCATTTCCATATTTCAGTTTCGAAATTCAGCATTTGTTTTTCTTTCAATGACTGAAATGTTTATGTTATTTTTAAAACATATTACCTTTTTTAGACATCAAATCAGTGGCTGAAGTATTTCTTTAGTATTTAAAGCGTGCTATGTCATTAAGACTTCACATCAGGTAAATCAAATAACAGAGTCACGTACCAAAGTACACAAAAGAATTCATTGGTAAACATTTTGTATTAATCTTAATTTCCAAAGCCGTTAATGAATATCTTAATGCAAAGTATAGCCAATAATATGAAAGCATTACATTAAATGTTTTATATAAAGTAGATCAGCTAATTACATGAAATATTTTATATAAAGTAGATGAGATAATTACATTGCATGCTTCATCTGAATTAGGTGAGCTAATTATATTATAGTATGCCTTAATGAAGTAGATGAGATATTTACATTAAATGATGTATATGAAATAATAAGATAATTGATTTAAGGTTTCTCATTTAAAGTAGATGAGCACATTACACTACATACTTCATAGACAGTAAAACATTATTAAACCAATCGAGACAGTACTTCTGCCAATAAATTGTTTGTTCAATATAAATTAATATGTTGCAACTATAAAACTCTTGCAGTGTCAGGTCTGATCTACATTGACATGGTTGACATGGTTGGCGCATTGGAAAATGACAGCGGTGCGGACAAAGTGGTTCAAAGACTTGCCCATAGAAAGATTAAGAGGACAGTTGTACATATCATACAATAAACAGAAATTTGCGAGCTCGAACACACGCCCATTTAAAGATTAAATCATTCACTGCATATACCATACAATAATTTTTAGCACGAACAAAAGGATTGCAATTAAAATGATCCGTAGGCTCATCCACAGGAGAGACCGCCAATACAAACGCATGAAGAAAAATGGCTCGATGGAACTGAGAGAGGAGGTACTGAGACTCCGCCGAACCATTCAACGCTTATTGCGTAGATCGTATTGGAACTACATGAACGGCATCTTCTCAGAGGAAGACACCCCGACTAAAGATGTCAAGAACAAGCGCTTCTGGAGCTATGTGAAACACCAAAAGTCCTCAAACGCTGGAGTTTCCCCCTTGAGGTGGGATGGCCAATTGACATCTGACCCAAAAGCACAGGCGGAGATACTCAATCAGCAGTTCCAGTCGGTCTTTGGTGACGGTAGAGAGTACTCTGAGACTGAGTTCCTTCTGAAAACCAAAATGATGAACAGAGTCTATCCTATCATGGGAGATATCCAGATATCAGAACAAGGTGTGTTTGCCCTCCTCAATACCATTAATCCTTACAAAGCATGTGGTCCTGACCACATTAAACCACGAGTGCTCAAAGAATTAGCCAAGGAAATCGCTCCTGCACTGACAATCCTCTTCCAATCGTCACTATGCACAGGAAATGTTCCAGCAGACTGGAGAACAGCGCATGTCACTCCAATTTACAAGAAAGG
>CAXITT010001324.1:60981-83515 GCA_964033795.1 Lymnaea stagnalis | reverse complement strand
CCTAGTTACATTCATGAACGACTCCGAAAACCTTGAAAACGTTATAACCTCAGAGTCCTTAGTGTGAAAGTAGATGGAATATATCCCATCATCTGCTGAAAGATCTGACAAAATCGTATAAAGTGTGTTACGTGACAGCATATTTTATCAAGTAAATTAGATGACGTTAAGTACATGCTTTGCGAAGAAGCCATTGTGATGCTTATTTCAATAGCTAGTTTTCAAAAATTGTCTTGACAACATCTCATTCTAAATACTTGTCTCAAAAATATTTTATTAACAATTTTTGTTTTGATAATATCTCATTATCAAAACGTTTCATAACAACATCTCATTATCAATACTTGTCTCTAAAACATCTCATTCTCATTACTTAATTTGAAAATATCTCAGTATCAATATTTGTCTTGTATTTACTCAATGATCGGTTGAAAACTGGAAAATAAAATTATATCAAGACTCAAAATATAAATACATTTTCCCCTTTGAATTGTTTTACTTTAATTCCTAAAAATAACATTGTTTTAGAATTAAAAAAATATATCGTATTATTGATCTCACAAATGGTCGTCTTGTGGATAAGAACCGTGTTAACGATTTTTAAAAGGAAGTTTAAGGGTGCCTTTAACGTTGTACCTTTAGTAAAATATATTTAAAACATATTGCTAGGCTTTAAATATATATATAAGTTAGCTTAACAAATCGCTTGCTATCAACAATTGTCTATGGGAATATTGCATTTACCTGTCAAATGGGCATACTTCAACGTGCCCCTTCGCGGCCCGATACTAATAATATTAATAATAAAGTTTATTTGAAAAACACGCTTCATCCCAAAAAAAAAAGTACAAAGTCAACCATTTTATACAGACAAATAAAAACAATCTAAAATTTACAACATTTAAAAAACAGATGCAACAATATCTTCTTCTTCTATATCTTAAGGGCCCACGATCAATTTATTGATCATTTTGGCTCCTATGCATGTAGATGTTATAGTCGTACTGGAGCCTTGATGGTCATAATGGGAATCGTTTAGTTTCCGAAATTTATTTTTTTCCCTTTAACTGTTATTTGCCTTGGCCCAAATTACTCCTCGCGGCTACATGGTTACCAATGTCGATGTTTTCAAAAATAAATAACAAATAAAAAAAGCCAAAGGAGGCATCATAATATGGACACAAGCATAACACAAGCACACACATAAGACAATCATAATATTCTACGTCAACGAATGGGGATCCTCAAACGCGGTGCCTTGGTCGGTCGCCTACTACGCCAATCGCTAGCGCCAGACCTGGTGGGAGCGTAACCTACCCTCTTGTCCTGGACCTTGGTCTATTTAAACAGTTTAGCTTGAAATTTTGTTTTGAAAGTTCACTATGAGTATGTATGTAATACAAAAATGTCAACCAACTAGGACATTTACATTTTGTAGGACCTGGATGGGATTATGCTCATAAACAATTGTTTCAAATGATTTAAAACTTTAACTTAAACAAGTATTAGCACCTTTAGTTTCCTGGCTGGTATCTTCCAATTGAACGTTGTGTTCGAGGCAGTGGTTAGGATTAGGTGAGACTTGTTAAGGTTTAGTGAGGCTTGTTTGGGTTTAGTGCAGTTGGTTAGGATTAGGTGAGGCTTGTTAAGGTTTAGTGAGGCTGGTTTGAGTTTGGTGAGGTTGGTTAGGATTAGGTGAGGCTTGTTAAGGTTTAGTGAGTCTGGTTTGGGTTTTGTGAGGTTTGTTAGGATTAGGTGAGGCTTGTTAAGGTTTAGTGAGGCTGGTTTGGGTTTGGTAAAAATCGTTAGGATTAGGTGAGGCTTGATAAGGTTTATTGAGCTGGTTTGGATTTGGTGAGGTTGTTTAGGATTATGTGAGACTTGTTAAGGTTTAATGAATATTGTTTGGGTTTGGTGAGGTTGGTTAGGATTAGGTGAGGCTTGTTAAGGTTTAGTGAGGCTGGTTTGGGTTTGGTGAGGTTGGTTAATATTGGGAAGTAGGTGAGGGTTGAAAAGATTTTGTCTGTTGCGGCTGTCACTTTATCACTTCATGAGTCTGTGTGGTAAAATTAACCTTAGTAGTGTTCCATTCTGTTTTTTTATACAAGCTTGTTATTTTACTTAATTTGTGATTCAACATCTCGCTATGAGACATCATCAGCGATCGTTGTCTGTTTGTTTTATTTTTTGATGAGCTTGATATTGTTTGAATGCATAAGGTGACATGAGAGTTAGAAAGTGATATTGTTTGAATGCATAAGGTGTCAGTAGTGTTAGAAAGTGATATTGTTTGATTGCATAAGGTGACAGTAGTGTTAGAAATGAACAAAATGTTGTAAATCACTTAATTGGAACCTTTTGTTTCCATGCTTTACCATAATGAATGAAATGATTTTAAAGTTTAAAAAAATGTATCGCCTTTGTTTTCTTTATAAATCTATTAATACAGTTCCCAATTAACTCAATAGAGAAAAAAACATTTGTTAACTAAATAAATGCATTAAATAAGAAAGAAACCGCATGGCTTCATTAAATTAAATGTCAAATAAAGAAACAATTTATATTTGTAGTATACTGGATTAAACATTAAATAATTAAACAATTGATAAGAAGAAATAAGTGCAAGATATTTTCAAATTGTTAAACACTCAGTGTATCACGATTAATTTAAAAAATACAATAAATTTTAAAGTCAAGTCATTTTATCTACAATCTACATCTTTAATAATTCTCCAGACTTTTTGACATGGTGAAATTGTGCATGACATGTGACCTATAAATATACAAGTATGCTTAATAACTTATTTACATGCACATTTAACACAAACAAATTTGAACTACGCACTAAAATAACAAGAAGGCCACTTTAGGAAAATGATAGATGTATCAGATATATTATGATCAAATCTCACAAATTAGAAGCAAAAAAATTAAGTTAATTTTTTTTTTTTTTTTAAATAAGGGGAAAAAAAACAACTGACGTTTAGCTTTCAAGATTTCATTACAGTTTTGTTTGAAATTGTTGCATCCAACCAAAAGCATAATTTCATACTGTCGTCAATCCCCCTCTTTCAATGTTCCACACTTTATTTTCTAAAATGTTTACTTACAGACATGAGTTGTTCCATGCATGCATCTAATTGATGCAACTCTTTGTTAGCTGAAAGTCCAAATTAACACCGGACCAATAATAAATACGAGATATTTAAGAGATCAGTAGACTTATCCAGCGTCCCAAATTACCACTGCACGTTCTTATCTGCCTCACATATATGTAGCACATTGTTCTCTCCAAGCTCTTCTGTTCTCCGCACAACTGAACTTGCCGAAAGTCTTTATTCATTTTAATTTACTTTATTGTTATGTATTTAATACTGATATACCGTAGTTCGAGGGTAAATAGTTATGTTATAAACAAGAAAATCTGGGTACAATAATTGAAACTTGAAAATGATAAATTAAGGCGCATGACAGCCAGGGGGTCTCCCCACGTGTAATTATTTTCTAGCATTCTAAACATAATATTAACAATACAATTGTATCCCAACGTCTCTTGTTCCATACGTTTTATCAAGTATGTTCAAGTTATGTCGGCAGGGAGTAGTTTGGCGACCCCTGACTTAAAATTAAGACAATCCATTCTTAGTTTTCTTGAAAGTTCGATCACTTTAAAATTTATATCTATGGCATTATTAAGTAGATGTTATTGAAAAAAAAAATAACTCCATAATTTATCTGAATAATGTTTATGTGGAAAATCCTTAGACACAATTGATTCGATATAATTATGGAAAGGAGTCCCCTGCGCCTTGCCGTAAACTTGAATGTACAATAGTTATAGTAGTGATTTAGTCGTATATTGTAGTTGAAGTATAATTCCCTTGAAAATACATTGTTTTTACAAGTTTCAAGGAGGATATATACATTTAATGTAGAATGTTGCAAATAGTTCTTTATATAATGGAATCTAAGAGCTTAATGAAATGTTAGTTTATTCTATTCTTTTCTTTACTTTCCTGTTGATTTTCTCTTAGAATGCCATTTATAATTCTAATGGGATGAACATTTCAAACGAGTCAAAGAATCCTAAGGTTAAACGAGTAAACTAGAACCCAAAGATAACGTAATCCAATCTAGTAACGGGATTACATAGGGCAAAAAGTATCCCATGCTAGAAGAGGAACTAACACGCAATGAAGTCCAAAAGAAAAACGGGATCCTAAATGGATCGGGATCCAACCGGAAAACGGGATCCCACAGTCAACCTGGGATCACACCTGAAATAGAGATCAGATAGGATGGGTAACCCACAAGAAGCAGGAAGCCATATGTACCGTTTGCCTGTCGTGATAGGGATCTAAACAGAATTAGGATCACACCGGGATCGGGATCTCACCAAAATCGGGATACCAACGGGATCGGGATCTCACCAAAATCGGGATACCGACGGGATCGGGAACCCAACGGTATTGGTACATTGTTGAGAACTTAGACACATCTTTATCGTGATCCCAACGAGATCAGGATCAACTGGCACCAGAAACCCTAAAATGGTTTGGGATCCCAAAGGTATCAGATTTAGGTTGGTATCCCATTGTGACATAAGATTAATTTGGAAAAATGTTCCCAATGGGATCAGGATCCCAAATGAGTTGGGAGCCTAATAGGTATTAGGTTCCCAATCAGGATCGGGATTTTAATGGAGGTCTATATCCCATTTTGAAAATGATCGGTATCCCAATGTGGTGAAAATCCCTGTGGCATCAAGATAGCAATTGTTTACCATTTGGAAACAGGATCCGGAAACGTTACCCTAGTAGTGATCGGGATCCCAAATAGGGTCAGGCTCCCAATGTGTTTGTAAACGGGACTCCTAAAGAGGTTGATATATCTATGGGGTCGTAAACGCAATGGGGTCGGGATTTCAGTGTGATCTCATTTGAACACTTGATCCTAGTCTTCAAACAGAATGGGGTCGTGAACCCAAGGGATTCAAGTCCTCATCCATAATAGGTTCGGGAACCCAAAAGATCCCAAATCCTCATCCATAATGGGATCTGGAAGCCAAGGGATCTTATTTGGAAACGGGATACCAATCATGAATGGGATCCAAAATGGATCGAAATCGCAATCCACACAACAAGTTGGATCGGGATCCCATCAAGACACCGATAGGATAGGGATACCAATAAGATCTGGAGGCAATCCAGGTCTACGCCGGTTATAATGGCTAGTGTATCTATAAATTGATTTTGTGTATGAATAAATTCAGAGAATATCCAATGTTGAATTTCAATGAAACCAACAAAAAAAAGGAACAAAAACAACACATTTTTTGGTAACTTTTATTTTAGTTCAAAGATCACTTGCCTGTTGTTGGATTGCTTACTTATTTAAACACAAAAAAGGTAGTGATGAAATTCATGCTAGTGCTAAAACCAATGCTCACATGCCTTTGGCTTGATATCAAAAACTCATGTTTAAAACATTGCAGGTACTTAATCTTCTTCCCTACATTTAGGGATACAGTTAAGAGCCGATATTATTTTGTCATAGTTGAAATTTCCTACAATTAATTAAAATTAATTATTCTTTAAAAAAAAATTACTTTCGCAATTACTTGTTGTTTTTTACAAGATAATTACACAAACATAACATTAGAAACACTTTTTAAATTTAAACACAAAACATAATTTAAAACATAATTTAAGAAAATAGAATGACAGAGGAATACCTTGATTCAAATATCTGTATAGTAACAATTGATTTCTAGATTATGTTAAATGAGCTATAACTATAGTTAAATATTGCACACACTATATAACTATAGTTACTCTAACGATTATGTAAATATGATATTTCAGTAGTCCATGTAATTTTTTAATGATTTAAATTTGTTTTGGTTAGAATGTAGGTATTGTTCTTTGTAAATACGTTTGTTGTACATAATAACATATTTTTGTTAAATTATTATTTAAAAACAAAATTAAATAGCAAAAAAATTTTTTTTTTGTTTAAAGAAAAAAAGTTAAACTGCAATGAAAGCTTGAGTTGCCTTACTACCAATCGAAAATATTAATAAAAAGAATAATTCACTTTTCTTTTATATCAATTGATTTTTCGGTTTTTATGAGTTATTTTAAGAGCATACAAAGAAGTTTTATTTTTCAGGGGAAACAATTAATAACGTTTTTAGACAACTTGATATGAGGTAAATTGAGTAAAATGTGAGACATGCTTAATATATTTTTGCTACAAGTGTGTAATGATTAAATTAAAATCGAATAATTATACTCATTAAAAATTTAATTATAAATAAAATAAATAATACATTCAATCTGATATCATAAGCGATTTATAAGAAACTAATACATTTCAAATTGAAGGGGAATTTAAGTAAGAGAAAATATGCTTAACCAGCGTTCCCCTTCCTATTTTTACAAGTGAATTCGATCCCCACCCCTAGGGACACCATTACGATGAACAGCAAGGGAGACCATCATTGACAAACTGTTTAACAAATTAAATAAATTCCCCTCCTCAAATTTATCACAACCTTTTATTGTTGGCAGTAACCACACTACATATTAGATTAGCTTTTGTTATGATATTCTAAGGTACTCACACACAAAACTCGAAACTCAATCCCTACTTGTTAGGAATCCAACGCCATGACACTGTACTCTATCTCACTGACCACCCTCTCCCCCAAATACGTGGCTTTATGTAAAGAAATAGCATTTCCATATCACTGTTTGGAAATATGCCTTTCTTATCCTTCCAGTGGCTGAAGTTTTTGTATTGTTTAAAACATTTTATTTCCATTAAACTTCATACCATTGGCTAAAGTATTTTGTATTGTTTAAAACATCTAATCTCATTTAGATTTCAAATCAGTGGCTGATGTATTTTGTAGTAGTAAAACATGTCCAGTAAGATAAGATAAGATAAGACTCTTTTACTGATCAAAATAAATGGAAATGTTTTTTGGTTGCACTTTACATTTTCAGTACACACACAAAAAAAAAAAAAAACTTGACCACAAGACATTTACAATAAACCATCTCAAACAGCCACTCAGTGAGTTCTCATTAGTTCTTATTCAGATGTGTGACTTCATCGGGAGCACGCCGTTAAATTTGTACAGATTGGGGAACCTTTGTTAGAGAGCATTAGAAGGGAGGAGAGTATTAAAGGAGTAAGGATCCCTGGAGGTAATGAAACAAAAGTCATTGCATATGCAGATGACACAATTTATTTCCTATTGATAATAAGTCTATTTCAAAAATAATATCAATATTTCAAGAATTTGGAAGAGGTAGTGGGTCTAAAATAAACGTAACTAAATCTGAAATTATGGGGATAGGTAAGTGGAAAGATAGACTAGATTTCCCTTTAGACATCGTAAGGAAAGATTGTCTTAGGATATATGGCATTTATTTTTCAAACAAACAGACTCAAACTAACACAGAAACATGGCAAAACATTGAAAAATCAATAAAAAAGATAATTGACAGACATAAATACCCAGCACACACAATGTTTGGCCGGAGCACAATCATAAACACATATGTAATTCCTAAAACAATATACACAGGGAACATATGGGGACCTCCACCAACAATTTTAAGACAAATAAACTTACACATCAGGAATTAAATATTTCAAGGAACAATGCAAAACATTAAAAATACAACTTTAATCCAATCTAAACTAGAAGGGGGATTAATTTACAAGACATACAAACAAAACTGAAAGCACTTATAATTAAATTTATATGACAAGCCATTAGAAAGAAGGAAAACAATTTATTTACACATTATAACATTGGGATAAGGCTAGGACAGTTAATAAAAATTGATAACAACACACCCCATTACATGGGAAGAGAACAATCTGATTTTCATATGGCATGCATTCAAGCATTAAAAGGCAACGAAACACTTATACACAAGACAACTAAAGAAATGTACACACATTTAATAAAGAAACAAGCAACACCACTCTACAATAGGATAAAATGGACACATGTTTATGGAACAATAAACACTAAATATACATTTAAAAATACACACATTAAAGAGATCGAAAATAAAGACAAAGAAATAACATATAGACTCATATATAACATGACACCAGTATCATCAAGACCGTATAAGGACAGGGTTAGGCACATGGAATGTCCACTCTGCAGGACAGGAGCTGAGGAGACAGAACAACATTTATATCTGACATGCAACTCAATATTGCAGACTAAATCTACACTTAAACAAATCATACAAGCAGGTACAGTTCACCCAGTAGATATAGACAGAGCTATAACACTAAACACAATTCCAGCATCAATAAACAAGAAACAACACACAATAAGTCTGATAATACTTTCAAAATACATAAAACATGTATGGCAAAACATACTTAAGGCTTTTTTCCACAACCATATTTACACAGACATTACATTAGAAACACTTTTTAGATTTAAAATACAAAACATAATTCAAAACATATGTTAAGAAATATTATGTCAAAATAATACATTCATCGTTTATCATCCCAACTCATTTAGACATCATGTTAAAAAATTAGTAATTTACACAAATGTTTAATTTAGTACACTCTATTATAATGTTAACATTTTGTTTAGTTCAAAATTCAGAAAATTTGCCTGTCATTGTTTTAGTTTTACTCTGTATATGTATATATGTATTGAATTATTTTGAATAAAAAAAAAAAAAAAAAAAAATTGGGGAACAATGTAATTTACACAAATGTTTTATTTAGTACACTCTATTTTAATTTTAACATTTTTTTTAGTTCAAAATTCAGAAAATTTGCCTGTCATTTTTTTAGTTTTACTCTGTATATGTATATATGTATTGAATTATTTTGAATAAAAAAAAAAAAAAAAAAAATTGGGGAACAAATGAATATTTATATCTGTCAGTCCTAGCACTGATGGAAAGAATTCGTCCATAACGGCCATATCCTAATTTTCTGTGATGACGACGGTGGAATGTATCACCCAAAATGTGTTTAGTTTTGCAAAAACATCTTTCTTCAAATAGATCTTCACGTAAAGGATGTTTAGTTTCTTTTATGTTCCTAGCTTTCTTGATTAGTCGCTTTATGGGGTGTTTAATATCAGAAGTTGAATTACCACGCCAAATGTGTACAGTTTTTTGACGTAGAACATTCGAGGTATTTCTCTCCTTAGCTTAGTAGGAACGACTTTTGCCCGTGTTGCCCTAAAACGATTGCAGAGTCTGGCGAACAGCATGTACCCAGAGTCCCAGTGTGGCTTCCGGAGTGGGCGCTCAACAATAGACATGATATTTTCGCTAAGCCAAATGCAGGAGAAATGTCGTGAAAAGAATATATGTCTCTTTATTTTGCCTTCATAGACCTCACCAAGGCATATTAATTGGTAAGTCGGAAAGGCCTTTTCAGTATCTTGCAAATAATAGGCTGTACCCCACGAATGCTCAAAATAATACAGTCATTTCACACAAAAATGCACAGCACAAAAACTTTCAATGGCGCTGTGTCTGAGGCATTCCCATTGCGTTTTCTTTTTGATGCTCATTGAATTTGCCTTCAGGGGCTGTGTAGATGGAGTGTACGTCCATACCAGATCTGATGGTAGGCTGTTCAATATCGATCGCCTTCGTGCGAAAACCAAAGTAAAAAAGCTGCTGATTCGTGAACTGCTGTTCGCTGACGATGCCGCCTTAACATCTAACACAGAAGTAGGTCTGCAAGGGCTGGTTAATCGTCTATCACACGCTTAGAAAAAATATTGGACTTTCGATTAGTCTACAGAAAACTTATTTAATGTTGCAAGAAGCACAGTCCCCTCAAATGATATCTATTGAGGGTCATAATCTTTCGGTTGTTCTTCATTTCACATACCTGGGATCCAATATGTCTAGTTCTCTCTCAGTTGATGAAGAGATAAATATCAGGATGCAAAAGCAGCAGCAACTATGGCTAAACTGAATAAGTTGGTGTGGAATAATCTCAATCTAACGGATAAAAAATAATAAGTATCTATCAGGCATGCGTGCTTAGGCGGCTCCTATATGGTAGAGAAGTGTGGACGAAATAGACCAATCAGGAGCCGAAACTCAACAGCTTTCATCAAAGATGTCTGCGTCGCATTTTACACATTCTTTGGCAGGACAGGGTGCCTAACGTGGAGGTTTTGGAACATGCACACATGTTTAGCTTATTCTCCTTTCTTTTCAAGAGGCGCCTTCGCTGGTTAGGTCATGTACGGATAATGGAGGAAGCACGCATCCAAAAGATACTGCTGTATGGAGAGTTAGTAGAGGGGACAAGACATATTGGACGACCACGCCTGAGATTTATTGGCCTTTGCAAACGAAGTATGAGGGAAGCCAATATTGAAACAAACGAATGGGAGTTCATTGCCGAACATCGCTCCAACTGGCGAACAATAGTGTTTTAAGGAGTAAAAAGGCAGAAGATACTGGAAACGAGGCCCTTGAATTAAAAAAGAACAATCAAAAATCAAGATCTTACCTGGATTTAATATTCTCCTGCAAGATATGCGACCATGATTGCCATTCTAGGATGGGACTAGTGAGCCACGCGTCAAAGTGTAGAGCTTTATAGCTGTTCCATCGTCTCGCGAAGACGGAAGGATGCCATATATTTGGGAAATATTACATTTATTTTTAAAACTATCAGACGCAATCTAATATTGAAATATAGCAAAAAATTAAACAGTAATTACAAAAGCATAATTGAAATAAATAAATACACAGCTCACTCAATTTTTGACAGAAGCACAATTCTAAACAAATATATAATTCCCAGAACAATATACACAAGCACTATAGGGGATCCTCCATCATTAATAATAAAACACCGGTCTCATCAAGACCATACCAAAACAGATAGGTGAAAATAAAAAAGTCCACTTTGCAGAGCAGGGGCTGAGAAGAATAAACAACATTTATATATAACATGCTGCACATTCCTACAGACTAAATCGTCGCTTAGAAAAATCAAACAGGAAGGTGCAGTTCATACAAAGATATGGACAGAGCCATAACACGAAACACAATACCAGTATCCAAAAACAAGAAACAACACACAAAACGTCTAACAATGCTTCCACAATACAGAAAACATGTATGGCATCACATAAGGCTTTCTTTCACAAGCATAATTACACAAAAATTACATTAGTAACATTTTTTAGAATTAAAATAGAAAACATAATTTACCAGATAAGTTAAAGAATATGTAATATCAAAATAATAGCAAGTACTTAGTAAAAGCTTTTAGTAGAAAAATAAGGGGAAAGGGGAGTTAATGGGAGAATTATCAAATTCAATCCTCACTTGTAAAGAGGAAAAGCTTATATAATCTCCCCTTCCCCTCTCTTTTCTCTCATCCCTCTCCCTGCAGGTCCCATCACTTTAGTCATTCACCAAAAAAGGCAAATTGCTCAACTCCTCACTCCCTATTATTGATAACTTAATAGCTGTTGCTGGCGTAGCCAGGGTTGGTGTCACCCATGTGGCAAACTCATGGTATTCCTTCCTTTTTATTGACAGCTTAATAGCAGTAGTTTAGCTAGGGTGGCGTCACCCGATGCACTAATCTCGTGGTATCCCCCTTCCCCCCTCACCTTTCCGACTTTTAAGATGTAGTTCTTCTTGTTAAGATAAATACACGTTTACACAAAGAGACAAAACAAGGTAATTAAATGTCAAGAGGTAAATGTTTTTCAGAACTGCAACAACTTTAAGTAATTGTTATATTAACATTGAATTTACTTTACTTAAAATTTGCTTTTTCTGATCTTCAAAACTGAAAACGTGTCAATGACGTTATCAAAATTAATATCGCATCACTTTCAATTGGTTGTTGAGCCAGATCAGAAAGCATTGAGTGTCCCATGGTGTATCATAAATAGTTCTTGTTTTTTTAAAAAACTCAGCTCACATGAAGTCAGAGACACACAACTCGTAAGAAACATTTGAAGGCTAAGCAGGATTCGTACGAGATTCTAAAAAGTATTATTCAGCTATGAATTAAAAAAAAAAGAAATACCGACAGGTTCAAAACCGTTTGTCCCACTCAGCTATGAAAATCAAAATATCAAAGACTGATTAAGTGACTTCCTCAAGTAGATAAACGTGTCAGCATAGCCATCAAGTAAAAGACCTTATACTGAATGTTAATCTTGCTCAGTTGTTAAGAGGCGATGCTAGTGGCGAAGCTGGGAAAAAATTAATGTTTGATTATTTCTGGGTCTCCATATATCTGTTGTAAATGTCCTTCTTCAATTTGCTATGTGAACGCATCTTTGTCAGTGAAGAGTAGTTCACGAATTATTAGTACTACTATTAACCGTGGTCTTTGCATGAATCTGGGCGATATTCACCAGTCTACCATAGTTCCTTAGGGAAAATTAAAGAAGAATCAACAAGTTAATAGAGACGATCGTTGGATTCTAGCATAAAAACGTGTATAAATCTGCAGCTGACTTGGAATGCATTAAATACAGGGTCATTTGAGGTCATTGTGGTGTGCAAGTATCGATGAAATAACTGTATTATTAGACCCTGGTGCTGAATGTAAATAAGTCCCCTTTTTGTCAATATCACTTTAAAATGTGATCTTTTACAAACATGGATACAATAAATGCACTTTATAAGAATCCCAATAAGTCATCTCTACAACCTTCGCCGCCATCATCACCCCTCTTCAAGGCTCTCTCCACACGATAGTTCACGCCCGTCAACTATATCAATATTCTAAGGACTCACCCGCTGCTACTCTACAGATTGATTTCACCCACTTTTTCAGAAAAACAAAAGACAATATTTAGATCTAAACACCAATGTCATATATGTAAATATATATTTAAAGAATCTCATTTAGCAACAATAGCAGGAATGTGGTTCATGTAACTCTTTAAAAATGGTAATACTTATTTTTCGAGGGTGAAGTTCGAATTGGATCTAAACAACTTTGGAAACTGGTGTCATGGGCCTAAATTATCAGTGAAAAGTTTCCGATATATATATAAAGTAGTGGACCCTGTACTTCTACTTAAACCTAAAAAACAAAATAAACATTATTGATTCTTGTACTGACCATATGAAGTTATTGACAGACTTCAAATTGTAATGTTACATTTAAAAAGGGTACGTACCTAAACAAATTTAGCATAATAATTTAGTAGCAAAATACCACAGACGTTGGAAAGATATACAGCAAGTCAGTTCAGTGGATTATAAACACATATTACACAGCTGCACTACGCCCATGTTTACGGATGATGATTTCAATGATGAAAATCATCTTAACACTACATGTGACTTAAGTTTTGAAGCAATACACTCTCCCATTATTTTGAAGCAATACACTCTCCCATTATTTTTAAGCAATACACTCTCCCATTATTTTTAAGATACCAACCAGACCAAAATGCTGATAGCTTTAAAACACTTAACATTTAAGAGAGTAACTAAACCAAAGCGCCGATAGTTTTGAAACAATTCCCTGCCCCATTACATTTAAAATATCAAATAAACCAAAAAAAAACATAGTTTTAAACAAGACACTGTCCCATAACATATAAGAGTTGTCAACTAGACCCATCAGGTGATCGTTTTTAAAAAAACAATGCAGTGTCCCATTAAATATAAAAGATAAACTAGACCAACAAGCCGAAAGTTTTATAACAATACACTGTCCCACTACATTTAAGAGATCAACTAGACCAACAAGACGATATTTTTTAAACAATACACTGTCCTATTACATTCAAGAGATTAACTAGACCAACAAGACGATATTTTTAAAATAATACACTGTGCTATTACATTCAAGAGATCAACTAGACCAAGAAATAAAAAACATATTAGAAATAGGGATCAATGAAGATAGTACGCTATCATATGTTAACAGCTTAGTATTTGTTAAGAAGAAATATTGTTCAATTCGCACCTGAATCGATTATCGCAAACTTAATTGTGTTTGATGCCGAAGTCATCCCTGACCAATAGGATATATTTTTGATGTTATATTTTTCTCTTCCTGGCACCAAAATGGAAATACTATTTGAAAAACGTACATTTAAAATTGTGTCACTGTTCTTAAGTGATGACAGTGTATGGATGTGTTGTTGTTCTTAAGAATGGAACAAGTAGGGATGTGTGATAGACCTTGAGTGTAAACCAAGTTTGGCTGTGTTGTTCTTAAGAATGGACCAAGTAAGTCTGGGTTGCACTGAAATGAGACAAAGGTACCTGTATTGAAAACAAAGATTTGAAGATTTGACAAAGGGAACGCCCTTAAGAAGATAACATTGAATCGTAGACACATATAAATGTATATGAACATAAAACTTAGACACATAGACATGTATAAGAATACAACACTTAATCATGTATACATAAATAAGAATATAACACTTAGACATAAAGACATATATAAAGAGCATACCACTGAGACAAAAACAGTGTATTTTTTATTTTAAAAAAGTAGGTCGATGTCTCTCTTTATATTTTCACATAATATTTTGTTTCTCAAAAAGTTCTTGGAGCAAGTTCATTTAGAAGGTAATTCTATAATGTTGCATTACACCACTTTAGTTAAATTACATGTATTGGTGTGTGACTCTCCTGTCACTTGTCACCTCGTCATGGCAAGAGGTTTTTAAATCAAAATACCTTTAGGTACAAAGCAGTTCTAATATAACAAAATGTCCACAACGTGTCTTGTTTGTATTCACGTGTCAAACAAATATACTTAATGACACAAAACAATGAACATACAGCTCAATATTTAAATGACACGATCAATGGGACTGAAACAAATATAATGTAATTTTAAATTGAGAAATCAAATGGATTAAATTAAAATTTTGAATTCGATGTCACTAAATCAAAAGTTGAATTTGCAAAGCTATGTGACCTATGCCAAAAATGGCAATTCAGTTTATTTTTTATTAAATATTTAAAACAATTAACTAAGTATTCAATATTTTTTTTTTTTCCTTCACAATTGATTTCATCACAGAAAGCTATGAACCTAAAAAAAATATAGACCGTCATTTTAATTAAAGACAGTACAACAGTGTCCAATGATTATTGAAGACGGTACAAAAGATTTAAATAATAATTAAAGATGGTACAACAGTGTCAAATGATAATTGAAGACGGTACAAAAGATGTAAATAATAATAATTGAGAACGATTCATGAGCGTCACCAACAAAAAAATATGTGAAACGTTGAAGATAAAACTCAAAATAAATCATTTTCAATAAAATGTATTATGGTTAAAATACTATGATGAAAAGAAAATAGTTTGAAAGTACAATGGAAATAATTCAACTATCATTTCTGTTAGTGATTATTGCAAGGGTTAATTACGTACTATGTTAGCAATGTTTGTAATGGTTGCTTTCTTATGTTTTCATCCAACATTTTGTGCTTCTGTACTTCGCTTCAGTGCTAAGGGCTACCTCTATCCAATTAAACTTTAGGGCTTTAAGAATCTGCCAATATCTCGTTCAAAATAGCTAAGACGTCAGGGCAAAGTCGGTGATAACAATAATGATCTCTGTCACCATATAAACTCTAATAACAGTACAAGGATGTTAAAAGATAAAAGATGAAACAACCAGTTCAACGATATTAACCACACATACATTAGAGGCGATCTATGAGAACCTCCAGTTCCACACTAGTTAAAACACATGCTGTAGATGGTACATGAGAAAATTCATCTCCTCGCTAGTGACCAATTATGCTGAAAATTGCGCATGAGAACATCATGCTTCACATCAGATACCACACACACTGGAGACTATCGATGAATGCATCATGCTCCACACCAGGCACCACACACTGAAATTACCCTGATTTTAAAATAATTATTAAACAATGGGTCTATTGACCAAATGTGGAACATGTTTGTATCGAGAAAGTTTAAGACACATCCCGTCACTGCCAGACATAATTTCTCACATGAGTTCTATCTCTGCCTTTTTCAAGAAAATCTTTTGAATCTTGTCAACATCATTAATATTTAGTTTATCACTTTGCTACTCATACATTTGTTGTCATTATGTTAATTCTCATTTAAATACTTGTTTTTAAAAAAAATATTCTTTAGATTAAATCTATGTCCTGAAAATGCAATTTTGTTATTATAAATTATATATGATGTCATCATTTAATTTAATAAATATGCATGCCCCCCAAAGACAGCTTTTAAGTGATTTTATGAATGTACTTTACCATATTGATTGAGTCAAGAATTTAGAAGTGATAAATGAATGCGTTATACTAATATGTTACATTAAGAAATGGCGTCAGCGGGGCGAGTCTAAGACTCTTTATGCCCCCCCCCCAAATTACCCCTCCCCGATCCGACGTATCGGGTCGCGGAGCGGCACATTGGAGATGCCCACTCGTCAGGACGGCCCCCACACGGGCCCCTCACCCAGATCCCCCACCCGGGCGCTCGACCAGGACCCCGCCTGAGGGCCGCCCCAACGAGGAGGCACCCGGTCGATCCGACACTATGCGTTAAAATAGTGCACTCGATCGACTTTCTCAGGAGTTGGGATGGAAAAATTTACGTCCTAATATCTTCCCCCACCCATCCCGGGAAAGCGTCGGACGCCCTATAAGAGGGATTCCACAGTGGGTTTCCACAACGTGACTAGTTCACGCTATAGCTGGGACGAAACGGTTGCCTAGGGGCAGCGTTCTCAAGGCTGCATTATTTGAATCCTCGGCCAGAGGTTACCACCCCTGCCTCTGGCCTCATACCCGTCACCGGCAACTTGTAATCATGATCCCTACCCTGTCTCTGCCTAACTTTCCGACTGCAAAATATTGCAGCCGGCAGCCCTGTGGGAGCTGTTTTATGTACGGCAGGTACCGAGCACACCCTTTGTCTGCCCACGCGGTGCGTGCCCAGTAGTTATGTTTCCAGGCAAACGCCGAGGGGGTCGGTGGCCGACGCTTCCTAATCGGCAAGCTACAACAGACTTGTCAACCGGAAACCTGGAAAGAATGCGTTATACTATATTGATTGAATCAAAAATTAGAAGTTATTTAATAACAGGTTATACTCTATTGTTTTAGTCGGTGATTATATGTAATGTGATTATTTTACGTATTTTTTTATTCCTGATGTCAACTCTGCCCTAAAAATAATTATTATCATCATTAAATGACCACACCCCATTTGTGTGTCCTCGCTAATAATGTGCATGGGGACATTTCTCCCCCGCTTCCCACTTTAGCTAAGCCTCAGGCGACGGTCAGTGATTCTTAGGTGGGCGCATTTTAAAGAAGTGAAATTTATTTAATTTTATGACAGCTCACATCTAAATGTCGGGGAACAGATATTGATATATACAAGACTATTGGAAGACCGAACATTTTCCTGAGACGTCTGTACAAAGAGTTGTGGGAGTGAGAGAGAGTATTTTGGCCTTCCATCGCTACAACTAAGGAAAGAATTCAAGAGAGCGAGTGTTTTGGCGCTTTAAGACTCGTCGAAATGTCAAGATCCTGCTGCTAAGCAATATTAATTAAAACATATAATTATTTTATCATTAAAAATGTAAAGTTTCTTATAAGGCAGCAAAAGGGAGCTAGAAAAGTTTAATTACGTCATATGATACCAAAATAATGTTATTTTCTGATTACATTAGTTGTACAATTTTATTGTCACACAAGAATTTAAAAATATGTATGTGTCATAAAAAGCTTTTATATAACTTTAAAAAAATATAACATTTATTTCCCTTGTAAAAAGGGAGAACAAAAATGATATATATATTTTTTTTTTAATAGATTTTTTTTGAAATTTTTTAAATGACTTATATTGTTTTCTTAATATTTCGCTGATCAATTAAAATAAAATTGTTTATCATGAATTATGAACGACAGTGTTTTGATATTAGAAAATATTAATCAACATTTATGTAAGCTAGATAATAAATGAAGGAAATTTGAAATATATCATATCAAAGCTAAACAATACAAATCAGTGAACAAAATGTCGTTGTAGTAGTAGTCTCAACTTAGTGTCAAAACCTTGCTACGCTAATAAAATAAAAAAAAAAAAATAATAAATTTTAAAAAAAACACACAAAAAACACTACTTAATATGTAGTCCAATCTGTTTAGGTCCGCCTATGACCTGTGATGCACCCTCCTTGCCCTGCCTCATTTTCTGTCACAGATTGATCCCGTGGTATAGGCCAAAACGTGCCAAGTGTCCTCGTTTTATAGCCATTTTAATTGTTTCTATAGTATATTAGTTACTATCCTAGTGTCTCATTTTTATTTTACTTAGTTTACAAGTTTTTAATAATTGTAAAGCGCTTAGAGCTTTAAGGTAAGCGCTATATAAAAATGCCTAAATAAATAAATCTGAATATTTGGCTATTCTTATTTTTCTAGAGTATTTGAAAATCTTAGCTGTCTTTGCAGAAAAAAGCTATGGAGTAACTTCCGTCATTGTCACCTTCTTGGGAAAGGAAACAAACTACAACTACAACAGAGTTCTGGGACACAAACAATTCTAAGTAAATGTGTTTTATATAATTTCCCTCTGATCTCCAGATATGTCCTAAATCAGATGTCTGTCGGAGTTCTTTGTGACTGTGTTAATATCTGTACCAGTAAAAGCCTCTTTTTAACTTTATCTGGCTAATTTAAAACATAATACAGTACACCTGATTTGCTGTAAAAATTCATTGGACAACTTCTTTGATAAGTCTCAACACATATCCCGGGTGAGAGCTTGTTCATGAATCACTTTTAAAATGTCATAGAGGTCTTCCTTTTAACATACAGACAATCGGCACACAGTACATGAAGGAAGAGTTTCATGCTCCCAAAACAGCTGAACTAAAATAGCCTATCGTTTTATAAACAAGTGGACTAAATATTATGTGACTTTAGCCATACAGTAAGGCAGCTTAAAAAGAATCAAGAAATAGGAATGAAGCTCTCTACTAAAATTTTAGACACTTTTTCTTAGGAATATCCTGGTGGATTACATGAACTGTTTCAAGAAACTACAAAAACAAATGCAGACCATAACTATAAAAGATTCTGTTGTGAGCTAGATTGTTGTGAATGTTATGTAGGAGAAGTTGTTGATCGTGAGAGTGTTTTGTAAGTTGTTGATCGTGAGGTCAGAGCGTGAAGCTGGTTCGTGATGTGGAACGTTAGTGTATGCTAAGTGAATTATAGGGATATAAAAGGGTTGTGTGTTAGTTAGTGGTTAGCACGAGTCTTTGGGAGAGCTGAGCCGACAGCAAGAGTAGGAGAGAGAGAGACAGGTTGGTTGTTAGTACGAGCCTTTGGGAGAGCTGAGAGCAAGAGTAAGAGAGAGAGAGACAGGTTGGTTGTTAGTACGAGTCTTTGGGAGAGCTGAGCCGAGAACAAGAATACGAGAGAGAGACAGTTTGGTGGTTAGTATGAGTCTTTGGCAGAGCTGAGAGCAAGAGTAAGAGAGAGAGAGACAGGTTGGTTGTTAGTACGAGTCTTTGGGAGAGCTGAGCCGAGAACAAGAATACGAGAGAGAGACAGTTTGGTGGTTAGTATGAGTCTTTGGCAGAGCTGAGAGCAAGAGTAAGAGAGAGAGAGACAGGTTGGTTGTTA
Source organism: Lymnaea stagnalis (assembly GCA_964033795.1). NCBI lineage: Eukaryota > Metazoa > Mollusca > Gastropoda > Lymnaeidae > Lymnaea > Lymnaea stagnalis. Next base: position 63,834 of record CAXITT010001324.1, on the reverse strand, counting down.
GTACGAGTCTTTGGGAGAGCTGAGCCGAGAACAAGAATACGAGAGAGAGACAGTTTGGTGGTTAGTATGAGTCTTTGGCAGAGCTGAGAGCAAGAGTAAGAGAGAGAGAGACAGGTTGGTTGTTAGTACGAGTCTTTGGGAGAGCTGAGCCGAGAACAAGAATACGAGAGAGAGACAGTTTGGTGGTTAGTATGAGTCTTTGGCAGAGCTGAGAGCAAGAGTAAGAGAGAGAGAGACAGGTTGGTTGTTAGTACGAGTCTTTGGGAGAGCTGAGCCGAGAACAAGAATACGAGAGAGAGACAGTTTGGTGGTTAGTATGAGTCTTTGGCAGAGCCGAGAGCAAGAGTAAGAGAGAGAGAGACAGGTTGGTTGTTAGTACGAGTCTTTGGGAGAGCTGAACCGAGAGCAAGTGTAGGAGAGAGAGACAGGTTAGTTGTTAGTACGAGTCTTTGGGAGAGCTGAGCCGAGAGCAGGAGTAGGAGAGAGAGACAGGTTGGCTGTTAGTACTAGTCTTTGGAAGAGCTGAACCGAGAGCAAGAGTAGGAGAGAGAAACAGATTGGTTGTTAGTGCGAGTTAAGATTTGTGTCGAGAAGAGTTGAACTGATGTGTCGGAGTTCCTAGAGTCGTAGTCTTAGATTCACGTTGTTAAGGTGAGAGAGGACTTTTGATTGAGAGGTCGTGTGTTTTGCCCACAAATGACTTACTGAGTTGAGAGAGGATTTTCCACTATTGAAAGTGTATGGATTGATATATATTCTACACGCCACAACTGTAATTGATAACAGTATCCTGATGTGTATACCATATAATATAGTATTGTGTAGTTACACTGGATCTTGTGTTTATTATGAGAGAGAGAGAGAGAGAGAAAAGCCGCCATTGGGAAGTGTAGGATATAATAATATATTCAACTCAAAAAATATTTAACATATATCTGTCTAGCTGTTTATGGAAACACACATCATTAGTATGACGATAATATTGTGGTGATATTTTATAGACTTAATGAATTATGCTGAGGCGACTATAGACTCTATTAGGGACATAATATTTATTCAGGTATTATTAAGTATGTTCTAGTTTGTAACTATAGTATAAAAGCAGAGGGCGATCAAGTGTTTATTTTTCATTCATTTTAACCCACCCCATTCCCTCTGGTCCAATGTGTCTCTGGACCATACACTTTTAAAAACAAATGACAGAAATGTAGATGACTCTTAAATTGAAAAGGTAAAAGCCAAAGTATTAATTAGATGTTTATTTATTAAAGTTCACAATCATCTTATGATTTGAAAAAAAATGTAAATATTAATAATTTCCACATAATTGTTTGCAGAATGTATGTATGGACGAATTTAAAAATATATAAATATTTTAGTTTCGGCTTTGGCCGAAAGTCACTTTAAGAGTTTGGTTTCGGCTTCGATTTCGTTTGAAAGTCACTTTAAGCTTTTGGAGACGGCTTTAGTTTCGGATGAAAGTCATTTATAACTTTCGGCCTACTTTTGGTTTTCGCCGAGTTGAGAAAATCTATTTCGCATTGTCTCTACCTCCAACAAGATTAGCTTTAAATGTATGCACAATCGAATATAGCTCAATGCACCATTTACGTGTTTATTTTACGACAATCTTATCGTTTATTTAATCAAATATATTTTCGTTTTATTGCACGCATTTTCCCTTAGGGAATTTGACTTGCATCCTGGGACAGTCACCTCCCTCTTGAAGAGATGCCTAAAAGAAACACTGGAATAGAGTATCAAAAATAACAAGATATTATAAATGATTTTATTTTAACAATAACTTTTCATAAACTCTTTCACTTCCTGTAATCAAGTTATTGAGAAATCTAACTTCCGCAAAAAACACTTAAGTTATTAATTTGTCTCTATTTCCTGTCCATTTTCATTTCTCTCATCTGTTGGGGGAGCTCTTGGACAAAAAGTTATTGTCTTACTGTACTTGTTTTTATTTAAATCTTTCACACGCCTTGTCCCAGTATTTTCTTTTTTTTCTAAAAAGGATAAAAAAAATGATTTTCAAGGGAAACAATCGATGTCATTTTCTTAAATATTTATCAATATCTTTTAGGAATTTTATTATATATATATATATTTTTTTTTTGATGTAGAAAGTTTTAAAAAAATTGTTTTACATAAATATTGCAAATAAATTAAAATATTATTAATAGTTATATTTGTTTTTAATTTTTGAAATTTTTAAAAATAAAAACTTTAACATTATTTTTTTTAGAGAAATAAAAATACCATTAATTATGCTTAACCAATGTTACTTCCACGGTGCCTATTCTATACAAAGTGCATAATATGTTCAATTGTGACTGGTAGTCCACTTGAATTCGAGCCCTACATCTAGGGATATACGACAAATGTAAATTATTTGGATTTGGTAATACATAGAAACTTGATAAATAACAAAAAATTAATTTTCAATCCTTGCAAAGTACTATTACACCAACGTTTTTTTTTTCAGAATTGTTTCTCCAGGGGTGGTATGGGAAAAGTGCAGATATTATTTTTTTGTGTAAGTGGGGGCAGTACTAGTAGCGTGAAACGTAGCTAAGGCCTGTCAGATTGGACATATGTCCCGGGGCGCCAGAATAGTGTGGAAATAACCTTTATGGTATTTAATGGTTGCAAAAATGGGTGGACGGCGCAAAAATAAATCTTGTTCCATTACGCTTAACTGTCTGAAAATATTTGGACACCAATGGCGGCACTAATAGTAGTTAAGCCACTTGGCAGTGTATTTATCTATATTAATTGAATTAAGTGGCAACTGCAGAAAATTGGAATATTTTAAATGGGTTGTAATGACTGAGATAAATGCAT